>JAGGAX010008353.1:0-78132 GCA_017657335.1 Termitomyces titanicus | reverse complement strand
ACTCTCATTGTTACAAACATTATATATATACCCACTCATCACTCACAAACCCTCACACAATTATACACATTGTGTTGAAGGTGAATTTACTTTACACTACAGCCATTTTCATATTCTAATCAAGTACCTAGACAGTCTGCTTACACACTGTTAGGTACAGTACACACAATCATACATGTTGTGCTGAGGACAGTCTGCTTACACGCTGTTAGGGTTCCAACAGGTTATGGGACTTTGCTGCCGTACACTCTGAGAAGTGATGATGTTAGAAACCCTTGCTTGCCTCACACTCTTCATGTTATTCACACTCAACCCTGAGGACTGACCCCCTGGTCAATCACATGTTATCAATATCACATCTGACTTCTTTGTTCTTTCTTCTGCCTTGCCTACTACACTATTCCCCTGCCTCTGTCATGATACCCACTAATGCCACATATCCTCGCATCTACCCAGCCAAGCTCAATGCACACTAGCCATCTTCTGAACCTTTGTTCAACCAGACCACTAGCAAGTTCACAAAATGGTTCAGAAAGCTCAAAATATTCTTACAGCAGAGTGGACTTGATTGATATATCTTCAACCCAGATAAGAAGCTCAAGCGCCTAATCCCCTCCCCCAATTCCATTGCTGAGCCTGTGGCCCATGCCAACTGGTTGTCCAACAATGATCTTATCATTGGTGTCATCCATGCTGCCATGTCCAAAGCTGAGCAGGAAGGACTCTACACAGAAGGCACTGCAAAAGAGTGCTACAATGCTCTGAAGGCTAGGGCACACCACAAAGGGCCCATCAAGCAGGTAACCTTGATCCATGAAGCTCTGTAGACCTACACACCCATAGCTGAACCTATCAACAACACTGCCCGCAAGATCTGCAACCTCATCAATCATGCCTTTGCCATTGGGAACATTGACAAGGACCTGCTGAAGTGTATCACCCTACTCAATTCAATCAACAACAAGTCCTTTCAAGTATCCATGCAGACTCACTGACTCTACCACAGACAAGCCTTACAAGTCCACTGACATCTGCAAGCTCTTCCAGACCATTGACAGCTTGGCAGCACTATCCAAACCCACCTCCAAAACCACACTCATTGCCAAAGACATGAGGACTCAAGGCCACAATCATGGGCCAGGTATCTGTGCTGCAACATTTGCTTTTGCCTAGGGCTCTTGTGTCACAGCTATACCAAGGTGTGATGCGTAAAACCAGGTGGAGGAATGGCTGGAAAGATCATTGAGGAGTCAAAAGCTGCATGCAGAGCTACATGAGGAGGAGAAAAGATGTCTGTGAGCATGAAGACAGGAGGAGGATTCATCAACACTTCTACACCCAAGAATGGTATTGTGGTAAAAGGCTTTGATGGGCAGGCCTACATTGTCAACGCATCACACCTTCAAAAGGTTCAGCTTGAGACTGTCAAAAATGATATGCCCAAAATCACTGATTTTGTGGGAGTTCTTTGAGTATCAAGGCTTCATGGCTGTTGAAGACAACTACAATGACCACGGTGATGAACTCAGAGTCTCTATTGACTGGGGCAACTCCATTACTACCGATTGCAAGACCATCCTCACAACTACCATAATTGCCCCCCTTAACCAGTGCAAACACACCACACTTGTCTCTCTGAACAAGAAACCCTTCTATCTCAACTCTGGCACTACAATCCACATCTCCCCATGTAGGTCAGACTTTGTGTCCCTAGTCCCCAATTAGTGGAAGAGGATACCAGTTCTTCTGGGTGATTTGGTTAAGACCCTTGTAGTCAACACAGAGTTGCAGTGATCCATCCTTCTTTTTGGCAAAAAGAATGGGTGCGCTGGCGGAGGCGCTGGAGTGGTCATAGAGTGCAAACAGGAGCTAGGAGACAGTCTGATGGGGGAGAGACCAGTAGGGGCAAGAAAGGGGCTCAAGCAAGCTAAAGGGGCTCCCAGACCAGAGTGAGAGACTTGTTCTGCTGTAAGGGCAACCTCTGGAGGCTGTGGCGCAATCACACAACTGGCAGAGAGAGATCCAAAGTCTATATTGAGTACTGTACAAGTAGGTACATGTATAACTACGCACCTAGCAGAGGGAGATCCAAAGAGAATAAGTCTAGGGATCCCCTATGCCAGGTGTGATGCTTCAAAGGTTGCAGAAGCATGGGAACCAACTGTACAGTACATGTAAGCCACACAGAGACAGCCCCAAAAGGGGCATATCTCTGAAAATGATCACAACTCCAGAAATAGCTGTGGGCCATCAAGAATGCTCATTGCTGACTAAGAATTGGGCGTTCTCAATGCTCTGAAGTGGGAATGGATAGACTGGGATGAAATGGAAGGAGTAGGAAAGAGAAATGGGAAAAACAACAAAGGAATGGAGAAACAAAGGGAAAAAAAGGGGGGAAAGGGGACTTGTAAAGGGAGAATGGATGGTCCCCTGACAGTTCCCATGGACAGGGAGAGCCTTGATGAAGTTTTCCAAAACCATGGAGAGTTTTGATGAGTTTCCCAAGGACAGGAAGTTTCTCAATGAATTTTTTTTGGACATTGATATTCCCAGATCAAGGGAGAGAGTTGGTGGAATATTGTGATCCAGCAATATCAAGCCCCAATGCCGAGCAGTTGCCGATAACTGGCATAGCCTTACATAGTACAGACAATTTTTGCTGTACATAGATTAGTATAGATACCATACAGAAAGGGTGTATCTCCTCATGAGATAGCACCCAACGGCCTAACAGCCTGTGTGTCTAGCCATAATTGTAACTGTGTTTCCAACTGACTCCATTCAGCATCTGAACAGCCATCTCAATGATTTCTAAAAATGATTTGATGCTGCATCAGATGGCAGACATGACAACAGAGTGACTAGACACCAAGTCATCATGAAAACAGGACTCAACAAGTACAAGGTATTTTTGCTCCATTCAAGTTCTGTACTAGTTTATTGTACAAGATATGAAGTACTGAGCAAAATTTAGAGAGAAAAAAACAGTCATTGTTGAGACATCAGAAAGTGTCGACTTAGAAGGCCTGTCGACTGCGTGGTAGGGAATAGTACATCAAAAATTGCCTTGGACATCGCAGAATATGTATACAGACTTTTGTAGAGTGAAATCTTATCTGTCCTAATATACTAAAGCTTCAGAAGTCAATCCTCATCTAAATCATCTAAAGACAATGCCCCCCTCCTTTTTCTGTTCAAATTCAGTTCCTTGATTTGTGCAGCACTAAGTGTCTTGTAAGATTTGTGATCAGCCTTGCTGGCCAAAGGATCCGCCATTGGAGAAGATGAGAGTAAGATGAGAAACTGAACAGAGGGCAAGAGACCAAACTCCTTTGTCTGGAAGCGGATTTGCCTGTATCACTGATCAAAACTGACAACTATATGAATACTCGAATATTTGAATCCCCATATGAGAGACTGTAGCAATGTTTGCAGACTCCGTTATGAGAAGTCTTCTGTTTTGACCCCCAGACTTGGAGTAGAAAGTGATCACTATACAGACAATATGATGAGGACAATCATTGCGGCACTGGATTGTTCATACCTTGCCCAATTATAATGCCTTTTTCTGTGAGACACAAATCCCCAGTCCTCCATTTTAAGTGGGCGAAAAATAGTAACTTGCGCATTCTGAATCTCCGCAAGACATGGAACTTTGGCCTTCATAAAGGTGTTCCGCCGGCGTGTTGCAGCCTAAAATTCACGGTGATTATGAGTCCTCAAAATCAATAAGAGATCTCAAAGTACCTGTTTAGCAACTCCCGAAGCTATCACTGCTGCGTCAGCTCTATGAATGTTGTTCGTCCTCGCTGGTTTTAAGGGTGTGGTCCAGCGTGCAGCACGATCACACCCGGTGTTCGGTGCATGATTCCAACCTTCATTTTCCTTGAACACTATCGTACCCTGTCTTTGTGATGTCGAGGGGTGTGGGAGTTCAGATGGGCTCTAAAGATGAATGACTAAGCAACAGAGTACGTTACCCTTACTTCTTGACAAGTACTTCGTCAATCTCCTGGCCCAATCAAATCGTTCGCAAGCCGTAAACCGCTCTCTTTCTCATACTTGAACAACCTTGGTCCATTACAATTTCCTCGGCTTGAACCTGCTCGACTTTCATTTCAGTCAAGGTATCTGAAGCCTTCAACATGATACAAATATGTCGAGCGGAGGACGGACACGTTTTTCAAGTGAGTGTTGAATCTGGTCGCACGTCGATGAATCTCCTCAACGATACCAGGTTAATGCAACTTTGCGTGACATTGAACGGTAGGTCTTTCGTTTGCTAGCATTTTGCACGCTCAGTATTTGCAGGACGGGTAACCTCGAGCTGTTTCTACAACATGAAATAGGACTTGAGAAGGATGCAATTTTATCTTACCTGTCAGATGGACGACGTCTAACTAATACAAATCTACGCGAACTCGCTGGTACCCAGGACCAAGTCCGAGATTCACCTGATTTAGCTCTCAACGTGTAATTGACGACTCGTTCAATCTAGACCATATTTGTCTTCAATAAGAATTACCTCGAATATGATCTAGAGAATATTCTTCAAGACCTTCGTATAGATGCACAGTTACAACTACCAGTAGATGGTACGCCCCTCTACAATGATTCTTGTGTCCTTCTGAATATATAGCAGGTGATGTCGGGGCAACACCACCGATACGACCATCCCAGCTTGCTGCTTCATACCTTCGTGCGGCTCAGATCCACCATGATTACATCAATAACGCCGTCCTCTCGTTGCATTATCAGCATGAAGCTCTACGAATAGCATCAGCTACTCTTGATTGTAACGTGCTCGCCATCGTGGACACATTTGAGGGCATCTCCACTGGGTCCCGACGAGAGTTGGACAAACAAGCTATGCTGCTGGCTGGGGTCGCGGCCGACCTCGACTTAATAGGCCGTGTCCGTATACACAACGACTTCCTTTCTCCCGCAGTTCGGAAAGCAATTGAAGCTGGAGAGAAGTCACGTACTCTTGGCGATTATGTCTCAAATGTCAAGATGAAGCAAGTTGCGGATACTTGTGCCCGTACACATGGTTGGTTAAGATATTCGGAACTTTCGGAGAATAACAACTGAAATTGGAGTAGAAGATCTCCAGCTGAGATTTAATCAGGCCGAAGCCACCATAAAGGATTTAACAGAAAGGACGAATGATGTTCGATTAGCCGTGGCGACCAAAAAGTGAGATGAACCAGTCATCAGTCTGGACGTCATCTTACCTATCATCAAGGCTCGTCGATGACGCGGAAGCGTGTCTTCGACGATCAAGGGAACATCTTGAACAAGTTTCGAGCTGTGTTTCGATACTGGATGGTGCGCGTCTGCCTTGCGGGTGCCTCCCGTTCCTTCATCTGATTTATGAACAGGGCCCGTAACAGATGCAGACAGATTTCTTCACGGTAAACACGCCAGACTGCCTGTGCATTGTACCTCAACATCTTCCAGATCTCCGCCACCATGATTCTGCCCATCGAGAAGAAGTCCAATTCATTGCAGACACCAAGGTTACCCATACTTTCTCGATCAATATACAAAGCCTTTCATTCACCCGTAGTATAGAATGCTTTCACTCGTCATTGCATTTTTGCCCTCCGACAAGTCAGCATCCTCAATAATATCATGGTACAGATTCCTCCGACACTGGCAGCCTTGCAAACCAGTTTCAGGGGCAAAAACACTTTTTCCCATATCCAACGGTTGCACAACATGCTGTATGCGTACGGCGCCACGGTGATTGAAATTGCGCGAAGAAAAGAATTTTGTAAGCCTCGATGGTCTGCTGATTGTGTCGCAAGACAAGTAACCCCTCATTGACAGCTCGGTTCTTCTATCAACGAGCTCAAAGCATCCTCGAAGTCATGGCAAAACTGTCGTGTGTTCCTTTTCCATTCAGTAGATTCCGAAAATATCGTAACTGACCATTACAGCGCTTCCGAACGAAAGCGACGCCAGGCTTACCGAGGGGAACTTCATGGACAGTTGCCTTTCGAGACACGTGGTATGGACGACCCCGTCCCCATAATCGATTTCTCTCCTTCCGGCAATCTAGATTCATCCTATTCTCTACAGCGAGAAGATGTCAATGGTAACAGGAACAATGCCTACCGCTGTGGTCATTATTGACTCGGGGAAACTTTAGATCTTCTTCGAGTTTTCGATGATCTCGACCAATATGCTCAGTCTAGCAGTGACGTTGCCGCACTTCGAGCTGTACGAGAATGCCGCACTGCACTGGACAAGCTTGTTGCTAAGATGGATGGTCTGGAAGCAGGTTTTGACCGCATTGCTGAGCGCTCGTGTGAGTCGAAATGTGAAAACTGTCAAGTCTGCGTTACTTATTGTACAAATATTATAATTAGTGCTTTCCGCTTCCCGAATATTGGTTTCTCGCCGTCGATGTAGGTTGATATGGCAATATTTTCCCTTTCCCGATAGCCTGATACCCACTAGCCATTGAAGCAGATCAGCAGGCCTATCAGGATCTCGTTGACCAATTCCAGGCCGCTCAGGACCTCAATACACATAGAGAAGCGGCGTTTCTGGAGGAACGCCGAACATCACAGTCTGATATTCAGAAGTTCAAGGTTCAGCTACAAGAGGCCATATCTACATCCTCGGCAGAACAGGAACGATCGGATCGTCTGGAGCGCGAGATCCATCAAACCAAAGCTCATCTAGAAACCGAAATCACTTCTCGGCGAATAGTGGAGCAGCGCAACACAGAGCTGCAAGCTGATGTTGAAAAGCTTCGTACAGAACTGGTTCAGGCTTTGGCAGATGCGACTGATCAGTCACGTATTGCAGACAGCTTGCGCCAAGAGCTTACCCAAGTGCATGCTGATTTCGAGGACGTCAAGGCACTTGAGACTCGGAACGCGGAGAAGGTCAATAACTTACTCGAAGAGCAGGCCGTAAATCTGCGGAGGCTTGAAGGTGCTCGGGCTCGCGGAGAAGACCTCGAGGCCCAAATTCAGTCACTTCGTGCAGAGAGCGAAGAGGTTCATACTGCTCTCAAAGACTCTCAAGACGAGAAAGAACGTCTCCTACGTGCGCAAGCCTTTGAACACGAGCGTATCATGCGAGATCATCTTGCTGAAGCCGATGGGGACCGCGCCGTCCTGGAGCGACAGTTTTTCGAATTGAAAGCTGTCCAGGAGCACACTGATAGTCAATTGAAAGACCTCCGCGTAGATTTGGAGATCGCAAATTCCGATGCTGTTGGCCTTCGAGAGGAGCTCCAGCGTGTCGAGCACGAACTTCGGGAAGCTCGTCATGTTGAGCGGCTTCTGCGCGATGACCTCAAAGCAGGGCGAGCTTCTCAGTCCGACTTTGAGCAACGCCTCGAGGAGGGTAACCGATTGATCGCACAGATTTTGGATGTCGCGATCAGCTTCCGTAACTCACATGTCAAGGCCCTACACTCCACACAACTTATGATTGCTCATCCTTCGACTTCCAGGCAATCAGTCAATCTCGCCGATTCTATGTTCTCTAACGGCATGCGTCATAGCATAATTGGACAACCTGATGAGCCTTCCCCCATCGATCCTTCCGACCCCGCGTCAGCGCTCGAGTTACTGCGGGCATTTGACCACGATCACTTCCTAGAAGCCATCGCGAAAGCTGGCTCTACCATCCGCAAGTGGCAGAAGCAGTGCAAAGAATACAGAGAGCGAGCAAAGGGCAAGATATCTTTTCGCAACTTTGCAAAGGGTGACTTGGCCTTGTTCCTCCCAACGCGGAACTCGGTTTCTAAACCGTGGGCCGCGTTCAACGGTACGTTTTCTCAAGTATATCAAAATTATGTGGAAAGACTGATATCCGAGGTTTCTCCACTTCTTCCTGGACAGTTTCTTTCCCGCATTACTTCCTTCAAGCAGCTGGGTATCTAGCTGAGCAATTGAAGACTCGAGAATGGATTGTTGCAAGAATAACTTCAATAACAGAGCGTGTTGTAGATCCTCAGGTGAGTTGTCCTCAGAAGACTGTCTACCATCAGAATCTAACTTTAACGTTATATACTTATGAAAGGACCCGAACAGTAACCCATATGGATTGGGCGAAGGTGTCAAGTACTATATGCTCGAGGTCGAAGACTGGACGCAGCCCAGCCACAATAAAAGAAGACCCAGTTCTAGAAAAATGTCAAGTGACAAAGAACCGAAGGATGCCATCATTTCGAGCAGCCCTCCAGCGCTTCCTCCTGGTCCACCGGAGACCGAGGTTGAGGAATCATTCCTAGTCACGCACCCTCCTAATTCGGCCCTGTTCCCAGTCAGAACTCGTGCAAACTCTTCGCCAACTGTGCGTCCTTCCTCCTTATCTCGACTTCTTGCGCAAGCTGCACCAGAAAGCCAATTGGAGCCCGTGCCACAAACTCCGATAAGAACGCCGTCCCCGACGATACCACCACCACCACCGGATTCTTCATCAACTCATCAGGTGGGATCAGTCACCCATCACTTACCTAACACCTCATCTCCACTACGGCCCGGCTCTCGAGCGTCCCGTTTGTCTACAACATCGAAATTTTCGAGCCGTCTGCCTACATTAGGAAATGTTGGTGCCTCGTCAATGTCGAAGGCAGCCCCTACAACGGCATTATCTGAACAGCCTGTATTGTCGTCCTCTCCTACGTCCATTTCACTTGACGGAGATCCTTTTGGTCTTGTTGCCACGCCATCTCCCGATGGCTCCATATCCGAGGGTATGGCGAATGCGCTCTTCAATAGGCGAAGGACAACGTCATATCATGCTCCCAAAACACCTGCCCTCGCCGCTGCCAGCTCTGTAGCTCAAGGTAGAGTTAGGCAAACAGCGCGAACTTCTGTGACTGCATCACATACGTTGGCAAGCTTAGCCAATAGCTGGGGTGTCGCGTTCAGGAGAAAGAAGGCTGACAATGAAATCGAAGATGTTCCGTCCGCGACTGAGTCCTCTGCCGATAAGAAAAGACATCTCGACGCCCAAATTGCTTCCGAAGCTTCGGCGAGCGCGTCACTTTTGAAACGATTCTGAGTTCTGGACGCCGATGCCATTGAATGCTACCTTGAATGCATTCTCCATACCTTATCATTCATACTGCCGCTATAACGCTTCTTGTAATATATGTACAGTACACACATTGTAAATATAGATGGCTTTTTACGACGGGGAGAAAATGGCTCCGAGCCTTTCGCATCCATACATACAGATAATATGTACTTACAATTGATTAGAATTGGTTCCGGTCGTTGAGATCCGGCAAACTGATCGTCTCCACGTGTGAGGTGCCTGCCTAGCCCTTGCGCGCCCTCCATTATGTATGTACATATCCCGTACATACGCAACACCCCACAATGAAGAACGTTATTCCGACAGGCCCCCTTTCTTCATTGAGTCATGGGCGTCAAGGGGCAACACCCGAAAAAGAGAGCGGCATTTGTTTAACTTGTTCAAGGCGGAATCTTTCTACATACGCGTGATTCGATGAAATATGGATATGTACATACACACCCAGGGCTAGCCTCTTGAAAGAAGGCTCGTCGGAGACACCGCTTTCGTGTCGGGTGTGTGTGGCCGTAGTGTGGACTATGGCACTACATACATAGATATGGTGAGATCGTCTCAGCCTTTACTTTTGAACCAGGGGCAGATGAGGGGGTTGTATACATACATAGAAAGGATGGATGTGGATGATGAGAAATGCGGAGGAATCTCGGGTGTGCATATGTATTTTCAGTGCACGTGGATGGATGCCCAGTGATTAATTGATTGGCCTATTGACGAATCTTGATAAATCTTGATCTCCTATTGAACCAAGATCGGGCAGGGACCGAGCAATGGACGATACCCGAAAGTACCCCATACTCAGGTTATGTAGTGTGATGATGGAGAAATCTCGTTGAAATATTGTGGGTCCAGGGGAAATGGTAAGCATTTCATGGGATTAGAACGTTAGATAGGCAAACGATAGCGGAATGGAATAAAAACTTCAATGTTGTACCAATAAGTACTTATACTGTAAGGATTACTAGCGGCGCACCAGTTCATCAACGTTACCGTCAACTGATGGCATTCAATCAAAAGAAAAATGATATCCTAAAAGGGAAATGATCCGCTGTTCAGAACTTATGATCGGAGTACCTCTGGAGAAACACGCCAAGCCGGTCATCTGAATATGTATGTTGAACATTATAGTATGTACCCCCACAAGCCATATAAAAGCCTCCGGCTTCTCGACCGTGCTTCTTAACCGTTTCCTTTCCTCTCATCCACTACTCGGTTTCCACTATGGGAGGAGGTGCCGCTGTCGCAACTGGTGTTACTACGCCCTACAGTCATCTTGTCGACCCCACCAGGAAATGGTACAACAACAGGCGGTATGCTTCTTTTCCATGATGGTTCATTTTTCACTTCTTTACTTTTGTTCCTTAGACTCATTGCCCTCAATGCATGGATCGTCTTGCTGTATGTTCTCCTTTGCCTACCCCAAGCAGCTTTGGTTGAAATGTTGTCTCAGCCTCATCACTTCCTCGACCAATGGTTATGATGGAAGCATGATGAACGGTCTTCAGAGTCTGGACCAGTGGCGTGGTTACTTCAATAATCCCACTGGTGGAAAGCTCGGTCTCCTCAACGCCATTCAGGTTTGCTTGCATTCCATTTCAAAAGCTCCAATGTCTAACTGGTGTTTAGAATATTGGTTCTCTCGCAGCTTACCCGTTCGCTCCCTACATGTCTGATGGCCTTGGACGTCGTCCTACGATCTTTATTGGTGCTGCCATCATGTGCATCGCCACAGTCGTTCAAACTGCTTCACAATCCGTCGGAATGTTCATTGGTGCTCGTTTCTTGATTGGTTTCGGACTCACCTTCGCTGGTTCGTTTTGTCTACAGCGGATTACTGTGACGCTGCTAATATTCCTGTCTCGATAGCCAACGCCGCACCCATGTTGGTCACTGAGCTTTCCTACCCCTCTTACCGTGCCCCTCTTACCTCGACGTACAACTCTCTCTGGTACTCCGGTGCCATCATGTAAGCTGTGCATACTTCCTGTTATACCAACTTTTCTTACTCCGTCGTAGCGCCGCCTGGACCACTTTCGGCACTTTCAAGATTAACAGCACTTGGGCGTGGCGTGTTCCCTCTGCCCTGCAGGCTCTCCCCTCTGTCCTTCAGGTAGCCCTGGTCTGGTTCTGCCCTGAGTCTCCGCGTTGGTTGGTCTCCAAGGGCAAGGATACCCAGGCTCTCAAGACTTTGGCTTACTACCATGCTGATGGCAACGAGTAAGCCTTTGTCCAACTACATACTGACGACCTCTAACGCTCTTAACGTGTCTAGACAAGATCCCCTTGTTCGTTATGAGTATGATGAGATCAAGGCTGCCATTGATTTCGATCGTGACGTCGTTGCCAACGTTGGGTGGAAGTCTCTCTTCACCAGCGCAGGCAATCGCAAGCGTATGAGGATCATCATTGCCCTTGCTTTCTTCTCCCAATGGTCGGGGAATGGTCTCGTGTCCTACTACCTCAACAAGGTCTTTGATGGCATTGGTATCACCAACCCCACTGATCAGCTCCTCATCAACGGTATACTTCAAATCTGGAACTTGGCATGGGCTCTCCTCGCTTCTTTCATGGTCGACAAGATCGGTCGCCGCGTTCTCTTCATGACCTCGGCTATCGGCATGATCATCTTTTACACTCTCCAAACTGCTTTGGCTGGTCACTTCCAGAACAGTGGGAATTCCGCATCGGCCCATGGTGTCATTGCCTTCATCTTCTTGTACTATGCCGCTTACGAGTGAGCCCTCCTCTCATGTCATGCTCCTTTGATGTGTACTCATTTTACTTCTAGTCTTGCCTTTACTCCTCTCATTGTTTCCTATACCTTGGAAATTCTTCCCTACCACCTTCGTGCAAAGGGCTTCAATGTCTTCAACTTCGCGATTTCGTTGTCGCTCATTTTCAACCAGTACACGAATCCCATTGCTCTCGATGCCATTAAGTGGAAGTACTACGTTGTCTACTGCTGTTGGCTCTGCTTCGAGGCTGTTTTCCTCTACTTCTGTAAGTTGATTTGATTTTTACTCCTCCCCTCTTGACTCATGTATCATCCTAGTCGTCATTGAAACTAAGAACCGCACCCTCGAGGAAACCGCCGCTCTCTTTGACGGTGATGAAGCAGTTGACAACATCGCTGCCCACGCTGATGACAATGAGAAGGCCTCTGTACATGAGCAGCCTACCCTTGAAAAGTAAAGGGGCCATCGCTCTAGCTATGTATACCACGACCCCTTTGCTTTGTCTTTTCTTTTTTTTTTCCCGGGCAGTTCTCACGCATCGGCGGAACAGTCTAATGCTCGTTCATGGAACTATAACTTTGTCACTTAATGTCCTTCCTATGTGTGTTGGAGGAGGTTTCTGTGATCACGTCGAGAAGATACCTTACGATCTCATGCATCAATGATTCGTCTACGAACTTGTATTTCTAGGAGTTCAATCGAATTTCATACCATTCACCGAATAGAGAAGGCTCTTGATTTGAGGAATGTACGCAACCTGCTCAAAGTGCATACTATCCAACTTTGGCAACTCGATGCCAACTCGGTGCCAGACCCATGGGAGATTAATATTGATTAACGCATTGTTCAGAAGAAGCTCTGTATGTACTTAATATCGGAACTCGGTGCGACACCGTGGCTTGATTGATTGATTGAAGGACATTCTTTGATAGTCACTGTACTTAAGGATTTTAGAATTTCAAGAGCCGTACTGTACGCGTAACAAATCCAACACCTGATATCCCTTAAGCCGATGTTTTCTCAGAGTCTTTCATGATTCTTTCGTTACACAATGAAATAACGTTAACTGGATACTATTTCCATCGTGGCACCTGCCAGCAGCCAGTGAACATACACACGATTCGTCGAGTCTTAAGCAGCTCATAAATAACCATGTCAATCGGTCTCTATCGGCAAGAACGTTCAGCCTCGGCAGTACTAGTAAACACTCCGAAGGGCAGAGCTCGGTAAGTGCTCCGATATAAGTTCCCAGCATCAAACTTAAAAAGGCTTCTTTCTCTCATTGAGCGATGGCCTCTCAGATATCCACAAATGGAGACAACAGAAGGAGTAATTAGTTTGTATAAGCACAAGAGAAAGATCACAGAGAAAGGGAAAGACTGACCAGGTCGGTATACTACTACTACCTGATTCCGAGCTACGCGAATATGTAGTGGCATGGTACAGCGGCGGCCATGTCCCACCGACGACTCGGGGAACTTGGCCGCATGACGTGATGACGGTCGGTTGGTTGGTACTACCGGCGTGGTTCGCGTGTGATATAGGGAGACCTACGTATCATATCAGACAGTAGATAGACAACTCGGGGATAACAAGGGTTCAGTGGGGCCCAGCATCTATCTTTTGCTATCTTTTGTAGTGATCAACGCGTGGTGAAACTTGTTCCAAAGAAGATTTTCGGGCAGTAGATACAGATCAGATCTGTGGAGGTGTGGAACCAACGATGCCAGGCGTTCGGAAGAAGTAGATGCCCCAAGTAAACCTGGAAGCTGAGTCACAGTGGAGATAAACTGGGTCGTTTACAAACATCTATTATTAGTATTCATATTATCATTTGCGGACAAACTGTTAGCGAGGGCCAAGATTTATCGTGGGATCCGGGAGTACAGATGAAAATTGTCATACGGCTATGACCACCACCACCACCACCACCACCCATACTTGACCCATACTTGAACAGTTTGGCGACCCAAAGATCACGCCACACCACCGCCCACCGGCGCTAATATGCCTCGCAATTGCAATACCATCATACAGTACTAGCGAAACAAGCCGCATCAAATAAAAAGGACAAATATAAAACCAACATCGAATGGGAGTGGAGATGATATAAGGGGGCGGGGGACTGGCGGATGAGGCGAGGTGATATAAGTAGCAAAAAACCAGGACAAGAGGAATAGAGGAAGGGGATAGAAACTAGACGACAACGACGCATAAAAACGTACGTAGTCCCTCGCATGTCTATTCCTATTTTACACCTTCTTCTTTGGTTTCCGTGGCGGTGTTACCGGACGACCCACGTTCATCCCTCCATACGGGTACTTCGCCTTTTTCTCTGCTGGCTTCAAAATCTAGGCAGATATGAGCCCACTGCACGCTTAAACAAGGCATTCAACATACTTGGAAAGAGCAGAGAAGTGTCTCATCCACACTCATCATTGCACCCGCATTGTCAAACTCTCCACAATAATTTGGCGCTGAGAACAGCGTCACTAGATGCCGTTTGGCAAAGAACTCGTATCCGTCCTCTACGACCTGCAACGATGCGGCAGTCAATACGTCATCCACTATCCGACGAAAGTTAAATTACATGCCTGATGCGCTCGGCAGATCAGGTCCATATCATGCTTTTGAAGGAAACGCGACACCACATCAGGCCCAAATGTAAATGACACGCCCCGGTCGTTCTCTGACCAACCGGTGATGTCTTTATCCGGATCTGACCATAGGAGGTCACAAAGGAGACCTAAGCCAAGATCCATCAGTGATTACCTTAGATCAAGAAAAGAGACGTACCTGTATCCGGTACGTCTGTAGGACGCATAACCCTCCGTATCTGCTCCATCGACTGTAGGTCTGGACTTAGTCCACCGTGCATTGTGAAAATCTTCTCGTCGATGATGGCCGCGATCGGCAGGCAGTTGAAACAGTCGGTGAATGTCTTCCACAGTTTGATGTTGTATCTGCGTTTGCCTACAGACAATCTATTACATCAGCTGATACATATAACATGCGGTCAGAGCAGGAGCTTGCATTCATCGTAAAAACCGTATATCCTGTTGATACTGGCACATTCATGATTGCCACGCAAGATGAAGAAGTTTTCTGGGTATTTGATCTTGTAGGCAAGTAGGAGGCAGATCGTTTCGAGTGATTGTTTTCCTCGGTCGACATAGTCACCGAGGAAGAGGTAGTTGGCTTCTGGAGGGAAACCGCCGTATTCGAAGAGCCGGAGCAGGTCGTAATATTGACCATGTATATCACCTAGACGAAGGCATGAGCCAGTGGACAGCAAGGAGTCACATCACGCACCACAAATCTTGATAGGTGCTTCCAGCTCCAGAAGGATAGGCTGGTTTATAAAAATCTCGCGTGCTTTTGTACATAGGTATTTTATTTCGTATTCTTGAAGTTGCACCGGCTTGCCAGGTCGATTACCACGGACTGTGCAACGAAACAAAGTCAGAATTTCATCAAGAAATCAATGCTTCGTCGAGACAAAGACTAAAGCTTCTGGGCAGTGTCCAGACCCTCCAGAAGATCCATCACAAAGTATACGAAGGTCTGCGGCCGCCCGGTTTGCGGTGTGTCAGTTGTTTCGAAGGTCCGTAGCGCCAGGTGGCAGCGATGACGAAGCAAGTTGGCGCCCTCTCTTCCAATCCTTTGGGCCGTCGTCCGCCATACCCTGTGCACCAGGTAACCCACTCAAATGACAATTCCCTCCGCCGGCCATCGCCCGAAAGAGAGTA
Source organism: Termitomyces titanicus (assembly GCA_017657335.1). Classification (NCBI taxonomy): domain Eukaryota; kingdom Fungi; phylum Basidiomycota; class Agaricomycetes; order Agaricales; family Lyophyllaceae; genus Termitomyces; species Termitomyces titanicus. Next base: position 62,582 of record JAGGAX010008353.1, on the reverse strand, counting down.
GTGTGCCAGCTCACCTTCAAGGAGCCTGTCGATGACCGAGTCCAGATCGATCTCCGTTGTCGAGTCCGCCATTCCTTCTCCTTCACAGAGGCCTCTGTCGCTGTCGTATAGTGTTAGGTATGGTTGTATGAGAGCGGTCTTGTATAGGTGCTGTCACCGCAGAAGGCAAGAAAAAAGGGTCAGAGGGAGAGAGTGAGGTGGAACGATGGAGAGCGGAGGAGTGGTGGCGGCCTGCACTGGCAGCGGGGGTGGGTGGTCGTCGTGAAGAACAGTGAGCACAGTGGAGAAAGTATCGATGGTGGTGGGCAGTGTAGATAACGTCTGGTTGATCCTTCCTCTGTCCAAAACCGGCAAACATCGGAGCGTGAGAACATACTTTTCGCGCCACCTGATGAAATTTTTTGATATTACAGAGAAAAATTTCATCACGAGTGTACATACATGCTCTTACTGACTATGTACGTACAGAACCATACACGATGGTAGTGACAACAGTGAGTAGCGGTGTAGAGAATAATCGATTGAATATTCAACCTTGAAACTTGATGCTTGAACAGGTCATGTTACATAAATAAAAAAGGTGTGTCATGAAAAATGCCGCATATACCGCATCACATGTTACCTCAATATGAAAAGTAAGTAAGTTCGTCCGTAGAGCGTTTAGTGGATGGCAGTGTAGCCGCCCAAAATCAGAGGGGCATAGCAATCTGTGCCGTGGCACTAGTCATAACATTTGCTGTGGGACGAGTAACAGCGGACGTCGATGTATTGGCCCCTGCGTTGGCGTCTGCACGAGTCCCTGTCGTCGTCGTTGTCTGTCGGTTACGGCGCCGTCGACGTCTCGGGAACAGTGGGCCTTTGGGCATCAGTCGCTCGTCGAGGTCAAGGGCAATATTCGCCGAAGCCTGCAAGATCTACAACAAAAACGAACGATCGTATCAGGGGATTTTCACGCAGCGGACAAATTGAAAGCTAAAAATCGAACTCACCTCGATCCAAGCAACGACATCTGCCACATCTTTCGCCTGCAACAAAAATTGCTCTCCCTCCGCACGAATGCGTATCACGTTCTTTCGCTTGATATAATCATTCCCAAGTCCGCTCTCCGCGTTCTGCATCGTATATACACGTATTAGATCCCGGGGATCATCTGTCGCGTGCGCCGCCGCAGACGACGTCTCTGAATGGATCGACGAAGATGAGGAGGGAACACCGAGGTTGTGTGAGCGTCCTAAAGGCGTTCCCGAGCGAGTGGAAGAAAACGAGCCTCGACTTCCGTACCCATGCCCGACGTTGCTGCCGCCAATCCTAGAAACGTTCAACGACGACCTGGGAGAAGTGTTCCCACTCCCATACACGCTCGAGCTCGGATTAGGGTTCGTCAGATCACTATTCACACGACTATGCGACCGCAACCGGCCGTGCGATTTGGCCGGCTTGAGTAGGCTACTCACGGCAAGATTCAGTCTCGACCGGTTCGCCTGTGGTTGGGCATTGCCGTATATTGACGAAGATTGGGGCTGGCCGGGAATAAATGGATGTTCACCTGTAAGCCGAGGTTGTGTTCTCTCGGGCGTTATAGGCGTGATCGGCGTCGGAGGTGGTCGAAGCTCTAATTCTGTTTGCCCGGCCGGGTCAGTGCCCTCCCCGTAAAGCTTCGGTATCCGCTCCCTAAATGTTTCGCCGCCTTCCTCGTCGCCCTTTTTCGGTTTGGCTGGCCCTGTAGACGTGTTAGCGTCAGCCACACCGACTCTACGCTCCCACCATTCCCCAATCATGCTCTTCCCGCTTTGCTCTCGAGGAGGCTTGTACACCTTCAACGCCGTACCTTCTAGCACAAACACCACCCTCCGCCACTTACGGTCCGTCGCCTTCACACCTGCGCTGATGAACTCCATCTTCCGGAGTAGAATAGCACGCATATACAATGCATTGCTATATGGTGGGAGTCTTTCGCGTCCTTCGTCGTCTCGAGGCTCAATTGGTAGACCTGCCTGGTGGACCTTGAGGTCGTGAAACCCGGACGGCGTGATGTTATGAAGGTTTGGGGGGGAGAGGGGCGGGAAAGCGGGATAGGGCGGAGGATCTGTTGCTTCGGTGAACATAGGTAAAGAGCGGCGTCTCCGTACAACAGCCTCATATGGCGGAACCTTGCTGAGGCGTTTATTCGATGACTCCTTTGACACAGTGGTTCCCGACGACGTTCCCTCCCCATTCGAACTTGCATTCGCATTGAAAGCCATGATCGTTGCCTCACTCGCTCCCCTCTCCAGCCCACCACTGACTGCCTCCGCCTTTTTCCTCTCCTCCACTCCCCCCTGCCCCCACCTCTGATCTACAGCAAACTGAGTATCGATCCTAAGCTTTGGTGCCCTCATTGTTACCTGCCCACTGTGACTCCCTTCAATCCGACCCAATCGACTCTTCCTCCTCTCCATCTTCTTCTCCTCCTCATCTCTCACAATCTCCTCCACCTTCTCTCTCCTCTCCGCCGCTCCGAGATCAACCAAGCTCATCGATGCGCGCTTGGACGCATATATCCCACTTCCACCTAATCCCAACCCCAACCCCAACCCAGTACCCTGTGCAGGTCCGCCTAGAGAGATGGAAGCTTGGAGGACACCTGGGCGTTGGGGTTTGGCAGTGTCGATCTCTTCCTCCCACTCTTTTTCTTTGCGATTGCCTTTACTTGTAATCCCACCCAACACGTCGGGACCCGTACGTAGCTTCAACGAATCCTTCCGCACTGGCAGCGCATATTTCGGATGTGAAGAAACGTTGAAGTATTCCCCGACCTTTCCAATCGTAGGTGTCTTCCCGCCCTCTTCTCCATACTTCCAATCCTCATCTTCAGGTCTTGCGCGAGCCTTCCCCTTCCAACCCTGGGGAACGGGGATTTGTATAGGTGAAGGGGAGGGCTCTTGATCGAGGAAAGAAAGGTCCAGGTCAAGGCGAGACATGTCCGGCCCAGGTAGAGAGAGAAAATCGGAGGAAGAGAAAGATGTGGCATGGTTCAATGAAGTCGACGCATACGAGTCGGTGGAGTGAGAGTGGGAGTATATTATCGAGTGGTTGTATGATGAAGAGCGGGAGTGAGTTTTCCCTCCCCTGCTTCCCTCGCCCAGAGAGGTGTTGAATGAAGATGAGGTAGTGGCGATGCTGAGGTCTCCTATGCTATCATTGAAACTTGGGCGGAGGGATACTTCTGTATCTTCGTCCTCATCCTCGTGATCGCGATCGTGGTCAGTGGCTCGACCACTGCTCCGACTCACTCTCCCTTCTTCATCTTCATCTACATCATCCTCCACTTCATCTGGGTCCCTGCATCCACCATCGTGCGAGAGCTGCGGCACATCTCGAAGACCAAGACGCTGAGGTGAAGAAGTTGATGAGGAGGTGGGAGGGAGCGTGGGGAGGTTGAGGAGCGGAAGTGGAGGTGGACGGGCGAAGTTGCTTGAGAAGCGGAGGGAGAGGCGGTAAGAGTGAGGTGCCGTTTCACTACGTTGCAGAATGGGAGGGGGTGGGGAGGTGGGTATGGCAGAGGTGGAGGCGGCGGCGGTTATGCGTGCAGGAGCGGGACAAGAAGGCTTGTTCATGGTTGACGAGGCGGGAGTAGTGTTTGTCGTGTCGGTGGGGCTTGGGTAGGAGGTCGTTGTGTGGTAGGAGGAGGAAGAGGCAGTGGAGGAAGAAAATGCGATTGTTGCTGGCGTGGTCATTTTTGACGAGGAGACTTTGGATAGTGATGGGGGTGGGCTTGGTGGTTTATTTGAACCATGTTGTCCGTTAGTGTATGGTGTAGGTGGGTCTTCGACTGTTCGTCGTTCAGGATGTGATTCCTGGAGTTGTGGACGCGAGCGTAAGAACAGTCGAGCAGGATAGAGACTCGTGTCTATCGTTGCGGGCTTGGGCCGCTTCGCGCCTGTTGAAAGCGATGAAGGGACCAGGGTATCTGCTGGCGGATCAGGCGCTCCAAAGATAGTGACAGACGAGCTCTCAAGTTGACGGTGATCTTTGGAGGGGGGTGGAGGTGGAGTATTTTGCGAATCATCTGTTGACTTCCTGGTGTTGTCATGTAGATTTGGACGCGACGCTTTGCGCGTGAACAACCGGGCGGGTGAAAAAGTCGACGGCATCTCAGCTTTAATCTTTTTCGGACTCGTCAGTGGGTGAACAGTTGTCGACTGCCCCGTGGAACTCACATATGATGAAACTGTTTGTGTCACCGCATCTGATTTGGACATTGAGGGGCGGTGATTGTTGAGGACGGGGGAATCGGGGACTGGTCGATTTGGCCGCGGAGGTCGAACGCGCGATTTGTAGTGGTCATTGTTCCATATGAGACGTTCGTCGTGTACAAATGACAACGGAAGGTCCTCTATGACTTGGGGAGCCGTCGCTGCTACTACGGAAGCAATAGCCGTATGCGTAGCGAAAGTAGTTTCAGTGCGTTTATGCTGGTCAAGTGAACCTCGATATACGCTTCCTGGGGGTGATACTGACTGAGTGGGCGAGTCCTGTTCATATCCTGGCTCGTAAGGTTTTGCTAGAGTGCTATTAAGCATTGGCTGTGACATATATGGCTTGACACCGGCAATAGACGATCGCAACGCAGCCTGGCTGGGGTAAGGGTCGTTATTATCCTTCGTCGTTGGTACTGGCTTTCGGCTTGGATACAAACGTATACGCCCAGTCATCTTTTGCAGAATTCTGGTGGCACGGGACTGTTTCGGCAGTTAGTTACATCCGCTCAAGTGATAAGATGTCCTACACACAGGAAGGGTAATGCCTCCAGGACGTGTCGGCAGCAATGACTGAGAGCGCGAGCGTGAGTCCATGTCAGACGTGCTCAAGCTGAAAGAGATGCTGGGAGTTTGTAGGTTCGGGGTTTACACACGCCAAATGGACATCAAAGGAAGTCTTCGACACGATCAATCAGAAGGTACAGGCAAATCCGAAGCCAACAGGCGCGAACTCCCGTCAAATAAGACTCGAGAAACTGAGAGACAGAAAATAAGTTTCACTGAGAGTCAACGAGAAACTTCGGCTCATATGTCTACAAATTCCAATTCTGCAAATGCCGACGCCGACTCCGATCACTTAAATTCACAACCATCATCACACGCACACTGACATACGATTCCCGGCCGCGAAACAATCTTGCTGATCGAGAACGAAATTGCGGTACTGGATCTTACCCAGCGTCATGCTGTACTGCTGAAAGACTAATACAAGAACCATGACCCAGAGGTTGAAATAATCATGTTAAATTCGTGGTTATATCGTGGCTGATTCGAACATCACGACATGAGTCATCTTGCGATGTATTCGTAGACAACCTGACGCGCTGGCATAGGGTCCGGATTCTTTCTTATATGGTTCAAACTCGTCGATTTCCAGTTCCTCGTCATGCTCGTGGTGGGTAATCATTACCACAATTAAAGACAATACGACATTCGAATTCTTTTCGCGTTGCAAAATCAAGGACTGGCTAGCGGCTAGACCAGATCCGAGTCATCACCTTGGCAGCTACTTATAAGTCACTTTTCCTCGTCTTCGTCCATATTTGGTCCATAATTTGGTCTGATCTCCGGCCGAAGCTGAACGCCAGTGAACACCGGCACCTATATCCGGCTTCCTGGGTTCCTGAGTACGTAGCGCTACTTCAATAGGCTCAAGATTAAATCGTTCTGCATGCTCATTCTGTGCGTCACCTCTTTAGGACTACACCGATTGGATAATATCCCCCATGGACCTCAAAGCGGAGCTCGGACTCAATAAGCTTTCTCACCAACACCCACGAACCACTTTCATCGTTTTTCTCGCACGTCGACTAGATCATGTATCTGTTGGCTTGAGAGCGATATGGTAAGGAATAAAGTGACTCGCACAGGTCATGATCGTTGCAGGGACCTAGGGAACCTTTTCAACCATCCTTCTTAGCTGCTTCTACGAAAGCCGAACCAGGATGATGTATAAGCTGTGGCAACCCAGTTCCGGAGATATGTCGAAGGATGCGAGAATATCTTCATGTTGATCAAACGGAAAGTATACTGCGAAAGACAAGTATGAATGTCTGTCGAGGTCATCTCGAATTTAATTACCTCTGATTGTGCTGCCGACATTCAAGCGTGGTGAATGCAGATGATCATTTTACGATGCAATTTTTATCTACGAATGTCAAGGCCGAGGTTAAATTCATCTTTATTTCGTTGATCGCTCGAGTCGGTGATTTGTCAGATGCTGTGGCGCAAAAGGACGATGGGCAGCCATTGACCCATGCTAACAAGTGGACAAGTGTGGTAGAGTCACCCACCCGCCTTGTATTTCCAGGGAAATAATAGAAACCCGCCTGTCACCACCGCGTTCAAGTAAATACAAGCCAGTTCGAAGAATTGGCATAGTCATTCGATTAACCTTTCCTTTATCTACACTTGTTAGGCTGCTTTTCGACTTGTCGAAGGAATCCTCTCTGGAAAGAGGGTTCTTTTCTTTCAATGGAAGCAATAAATCTGGTTTTGAGGACTAGCCTTGAGGGCTGGCGGAGGGTACATGGGATCTGGCTCCGGTTCCAAAACGCTGGGCATGCCTACCGAGCCTACCCTATAGGTCGCCGGCGCCAAATTCTACTCTCCGCCGGGCACCCTAGGCTAGATTCAAGAACGGCTGCAAGGAACCTGCGCCACACTCCGAGGCCGACTCACCAACTTGAAGAACCACGCCTGGATCCTCAACGCGAGTACAAGTTCAACTCAAGTATAGACCTCTTTACAATATTCGAATATCTCGATCGGCGGCACTGATCTCTATCACTGTTCAGATATTCACCACAGCTGGTGTGAATTCTTGACATCGTCGGTCTGATCCGGAGCTAAATACGTGTTCTCCTCAATCCATGAAAGATACCACTTGAGTGGAACTTGGCTCTAGATCATCCATCGCTATTCAACTATGCCTGTGATTATCCATGGACGATTCAGATGAGTAAAAAACGGAGCGGCAGTGGGGCCTAGCTCTACAATGGCCACCAGCTTGCATTATATGTTCAAACCATGTCGTGCAAGTCGAATTGATAACAATTGTTACATTCCCTATATATATGTCTAGAGAAAATGAGAGTACTTTATACTGACATAAATGATTGTCAATTGAACTGAAAGCCTACACAACATCAGATTTGATTTCACTTCTTGTCCACGACAATGATTGGCTTTCCAACAACATCACCACCGCCCAGAAGCATGTTGACCAGCGCTTGAGGGGCATTCTCTATCCCATCAATAGCATACTCCTCACTCCTGAGTTTTCCTTGTGCCATGAGAGCGGGAACTTGTTCCATGAACTGGTCAAAGTACTGCGGAATAAATTCCGGGACTATAAAGCCCCTTACATCAAGACGTTTTTTCATGATTAAATGGGAATTCTATCAAATGAAATGAGAATGATCTTAAAGAACAACCAAGAAAAGCAAACCTTGAGACGATAGCGCTTCTCAGGGAGGACATTGTCGCTCGAGACTGCCCCACAGATCTTGTCAAATGAATTGGATTATTGTTAGCAATAAACTCGGAAGATTTTGACTCACGATCGCACGAGACCTGGGCAGAAGCGCTTCCAGTGCTGCATCAAGTGCCTCCCCTCCAACATTGTCCTGCGACCAAAAGGATAAGCCCACTTTGTATCACGGAAGTGTATAAAAGCGTACCCAGAAGACATCAATGGGGCCATGGTGCTGGAGCACCGACTCATAGCTCTCTTTTTTGTAGTTGAAAACGACATCAGCACCAAGAGATCGAACATATTCAACTTTAGCATCCGATCCCACAGAAGCAATGACCTTTAAACTAGATAGATTGTTCAAGGTTGAGAACCAAAATGGTAGACTGGAATGAGGGCCGAACGGACCCCTCGAGCTTTGCGAGTTGTACGACAATGCTGTGGAGATGTTAAATTGATAGCCCGCAAAAGCAGTTCGAACACATACCTCCCAACACCTGAAGCCCCCGATGAAACAAAAATCGTGTCGCCCTACCAATGAAGAACATGAGCCAATGGACAGACGGCTGGCAGGAGTTGTAACAAAAAAAGCTAACTTGTTTAGTTTTCACCAAGCCATTGAATCCAACAAAACCAGTGAGACCAGGAGTTCCAAGGAGGCTTGCGTATTTAGAAAGAGGGTACAAGCCGTTTGGGTTTGGAACGACCTGGAGGGCGAGTGAGTCCATGTCAAAGGTATCTGGCGCCCATTCCTTTGGATCGAAAGCGACACGCCCTTCAAATCCAGGTCAGATGTGGTTCGCTTCTGCGATATTTGATATTTCCAACCTTCAATATAAGGCTGAACGGTATAGGCTTCCCAAGGTGTCTGACCGTACATGTAGTCACCGGGTTTAATGCCGTCCTTATCAGAACGCAATACAACGACCAGACCAGGCCCGATAATTCTAAAGAAAATGATCAACGCTTACAATGGGTCTTCGTAAGCAACTTGGAGACATACGGAGCACCAACCGTGAAGGTTGTAGTGTAGCTATCGATGGTGGGGTCTCGCATACGCTCACGGATGGATGGTTCGGGACTGAAATGCTAGATTCAGTACCCATGAAGGTGAACAGGATAATCCCATGCCTAAGGATGAGGGTTTTAGTAAGAAAACCTCCTTTGAGAGGGACATTGTCAAGATCGATGGTACACGAATTATCGAGGATGACATGTTGGCCGACAATAGGCAGTTCTCCAGTCGCAGGACGTTTCGAAAATACAACGCGAGGGTTTGAAGACATTTCGGTACAGGAGTTGATAAGTTTATTGGGGAAATTGGTGTTGTTGATGTGTAACGGGCCACTTTATAGAACTTGAAGACATCACAACCACAACCGACAACTTTGACTGGTAGATATGTCGAAAACAATGAATAGTGCAAAGGGTAGATCTCAGCTGTCGATATCACTTGATTTCCAGACCATCACCACCGCGGTATGATATAGAGATGCAATTCTCAACTTCCCACTCACGCATGGTTGTCGCAGGAGACCGGAAAGTTTGGGAATCCACAGAACGGGGAGGTACGGTGGGTTGGGTCACATGCCTTAGACATCGACCCTTGGTGAGATCAATCGATTGATAGGGTCGCAGACGGGAGGCGGTCAGCACGCCTCAACTGCCCAAGAGTCGCTTTGCTGTGAGGTCAGATATATCTGGCGAGTAGATGCCAGTGGTGGCTCAAGCTTCCAGAGTCCAGAGGGCATGTGACCGCGTCGCTTGACACGAAACACGTGCCGCATTCATCTCTGAGCTCAGAGTCAGCGCGTCAAAGACAGATAAGCAGTTAGTTATATTTGGTACCTCTTAAGACATGACAGAATGAATATATGATATGTAGCTGTAAGTTATAACTCTGATAGTACAAAGAAAATGTAATAAATACTTACCTCAGAACGTTTCAAAGACAAAAGTAAGTACTTATGTACATAACCCCATTTACTGACAGTGGAGGACAGGACTGAGAAAGGGAAAACGCCAACATCACGTGATCGACCACACCTACATAAGTTTTCGGCATCGTGCTGCCTGCACGTAACATGGATTCAAAGGGCTCCGATTTAAGAATAACATCGCATCTTCTCTCCTTGTCTTCGACTTCTGCTCTCTATCTTCGAGCGACCAAAGAGCATCCGTTTCTTGTATCTGCAGCCAAAGACAATTTAAGCGATAGCCTTTTATCCTTCTGGTTATCACAAGACCGAATTTATGCTTCTCAAGCCTATCCACGCTTTGTTGGAACGTTGATATCTCATATACCATTTCGGCCAACTATTCTAAGCGCCTCAGTAGCCCCTGATCACTCGCAGCGCATTTTAAAGATTCTGGTCTTTTCTCTGGCAAACATCGTGCGCGAGCTTGGGTTCTTTGATGATACCGCAAAGGCATGGCAGTTAGATTTGACGCGATGGAAGGAGAGGAAGGGTACAAGAGACTATACTGCGGAGATGGCTCGGATCTCGGGTACTGGAGAAGTCGAGGAGGGCCTATTGTTCTTATGGGCTATGGAAAAGGTGCGTCGACGCATATGCTATCTAATGCTCAAAAGACTAAGGCAACGCTTTAGATTTATCTGGATGTGTGGTCTGCCATTAATGATAGCCTGACATCGCTCAAGGGACCTCCTTCCGCTTCGAGGACATTGGCGAAAAACTGGAGCAACGATGAATTCAAAGCTTTTGTAGATGACCTTGGTTCTCTAGTCGACAATATCTACCGAGATCTTGACCGTGACGCGTGGATAGTGGCAGAAGATGTCTGGAGACGAGTCCTCGAACTCGAAGAGGGCTTCTGGCCTGGTGCTGAAGAAGAAAAGGACCTGGCTTTATGATTCCTTCATTCGAGTCGAGTTATACATGCAGTACGATGTATAAACAAACTATGGATAATCCTTGGTCCAAATATTAATTTCGAGTTCCTTTCTGCAGCCTGGGTTTAAATTGTCCAGGGTATGATCGCAATTCACAATTTCGAATATCGCACGTCCAGCTCGCCTCGGAGGTTTTTTTCTGTGTATTCGCAATTCTCTGCTCCATTGATTGTTGATCGCCTTGAACTCTATTCTGACGCGTCCAATGCGGAATTCGCCTCGTGTTGCCATAAAAGCCAGACATATTGGTCACAATGTTTTTGCCTCGAATCGTCCCATAACAGCCCTGAACCTGCGATGGTTGGGGATCATGATCTGATATTTCTGTGAAATCAATATGAATTATTGTATTATTTTATTTCGACTAATTTTGGAGTTATATTCGAGCCAATTAGGAATGGTGTTTATTTTAAGCCTCTCGATGTAAGACAGTCTGGAATCCTTACATCATCGACTCCGAGTGGGCGCGTCGCGTCGACGTGCGCGTTAACATGGTAAGATGGAAAGAGGAAGATATAGTTCTTTGGGCTCCTAAGAGTAAGTATACACGTACGCGAGTGTGCCCCGATGACACACGTCATGTGAATTATGGATTTGTCGTACGTCGGAATGAGATGAGACAATGACGCCACCGTGGGTGGCGCTCCTAATTGAGTCCATATCCCGATCGTGTATAGCCGATCACGAAACGCGAAATGTAAATATGAATCATGCGTATATCTGGTTCTGGGAGTGAATAGATGAGTCCCGCTGGTATGCCGGGTCTGCCGCTAGGTGCTTTCACACGGCTATCCGGAGACGATCGATTATAATACAGAGCTAGACATTATAGAAATGAATGGTTCATGATAAGTGTGCGCCCCTCTCATCTTTCAGAGCGACTATCGGACGGCTTTTTGTCTTGATCACCCGCGCAAGTGCAAGCCATCTTCGTATTTTGCACTCATTCTTGGCGCCTCATTTACATCTGTTCCCGCCCTTCCGGTCTTAGACACCGTCACAAATTTCTCGTCGTTATCGAGTGTCTGACACTCCTCTTCCAGGTCACTCATGTCTTCGAAGACTACTCTCAAGCCCCAGCTCGGCAAGCGCATAGATGGTGATACCCTCGAATTCGTTGAAGTCCTGGGAGTGGGAGGTTATGGCGTCGTCTACAGGGCAGTAGATGTGACCACTGAAGACCAAACCTCCTACGCTGTCAAATGTCTTCTACACTCCAAAGATCAGCGCCCTAATCGTCGACAGTTTCACATACGAGAAATTGCCCTCCATCAAATTTCTTCTGCCCACCCAGGAATAGTTACACTCCATCGCATCATTGAGGACGCCGAATATACCTATATCATCATGGACTACGCCCCAGACCACGACCTCTTCACTCAAATACTAAATAACTGCCGTTATCTCGGTAACAACGCGCTCATCAAACACGTTTTCCTCCAGTTGGTAGATGCTGTCGAGTATTGTCATTCCCTTGGGATATACCATCGGGACTTGAAACCGGAGAATATCCTTTGCTTTGATAACGGGTACACTGTCGCAATAACTGACTTCGGACTCGCAACCACGGAAAAGGTCAGTCAAGAGCTGCATACTGGGAGTATATACCACATGAGTCCAGGTAAGTAGCATCAGCTTCCGTCCCTGGCCTTACGACTAATGTCGAAGTTCGACTTGACAGAGTGTCAGGGTGGTGCTTTTGCTTCGGATGGGCGCTACTCCCCTCAATCCAACGACGTCTGGTCTCTAGGAATCATTCTCCTAAATCTCGCCACAGGCCGGAATCCTTGGAAGACAGCGACTACCGACGACCTCACGTTCCAGGCATATCTCCGAGACCCCTTAAACTTCTTTCCTTCCGTCCTTCCAGTCTCTCAGGAGATTAACGATATCCTCCTCCAGATGTTACACGTCGACTGGAAGCAGAGAACAACATTACCAGAGCTTCGACATCAGATGGAAGATATTAACAACTTCTATGCGCCTGATGTCGTATTTGAAGGTAGCCAGGCTCGGTGCTCATGGGAGGCTACGGATGCCTCAAAGGTCTCTTCAGCATCAAAGAAGGAATTGGCTCCAGCCTCGCAGGGATTGATGTCCTATTGGAGCGAAAACTCGTCCGAGACAGACTTTGGACAAGACATAGACATAGACAATGCTCCTGTATGTAGCCTGCTATCGCCCCAGATCAGCAGTTTCCTGCTGAGCGAGCAGCAGAAGAGTCGGAGTCCTTCGGGGTCGTCGAGTTACTCCCATCAGTCTTATGCATCCACTCCTTTGACACCGGGAAGTCATGATAGGGATTTTGGAGATCAAGAGCTGGTTGAGATTATAGACGATGTATTGGAGGAAACAATACAGCACGAGCAGGATGCGTTTATGGAGACGGGTATGGTGCCGAGTATGTCTTCTTCCAGATTCCTCAGAGTCTCTAGGCCAGCAGTGGGCGTCAGTGTCGCTGAAGAGGAGAGCTCGTGGTACACGCCAGATGCGAGCGAGCCGGTCGCTCCGTGGGCTATCCTTCCAAAGTTGAAGACCTCGCTGACTCCTAAAAGTTCCGGCCTCAAGTCGTCGACGCCTCCCCCTTGTTCCTCCGAGTGGTCTCGTCAGACACACACGACCTACGAGATCGACCCATCATGTAACGACAGCAAGTTCGGTTTCAATCCGATGAAGCTCTTCTCTCGGTCGTCACGTTTCGCACCATCAATACCAAAAGATTCGACTCCCCCATGTAAAGCCCAATTTACTCGCGAAATCCCTGGTTCGAGCAAGCCAGGTGTAAGTGGACAGAAGGATGCTGAAGCATCCGAGGGGCGCTGGCGATCAAGGCGGTTCGGGTCGGCTAGAAATTGGTTTTTGCCGCATAAACTCTTTGTTTCGACAGCGGCGTCATAGAATGTATTACTGTACATTTATTGTGTTGTATTATCTTGGGATTATTAGTGAAATCCAGAAAGCCGTTCGAGTACTTGTAATCTTCGAAAGAAGACTCAGAGCTTGGTTATGAAAAATTGAATCATCCGTCAAATTAATCGGAATCTAGAAAAGTCTTCGTAATTCGGTCGTAAATCAGTCTTGTTTATGTAAATAAAGTATACCGGAGGGTGAGTAGGATAAGTACTAAAATTGGCACCGACTGACCTCGTTGCCTCATGGGGTCTAACCTAGGCAATCAAGGATTGAGTATTATTCTAAGAGAGAGATGATCCATAGTCCAAGGTCCAACGACAGTGTGATTGATTGAGTTGTGGACCGAGTCAGGCTGCCATGATGCTTGGACAGATTCTGGTCCGCCTCTGCCCATGTCTGCAAGCGCTTGAGGCTCCATCCTCGTCCTCTCATACCGAGGTGTGTGATCACGCCCACGATGTGGAACTTCGTCATTGTACGTGCCACTTAATTGTTGGCTGTCCTCGGCACCGAATTGGGTTTGAGATTGTCGACGACCATGGACGGGAGATGATAGCCTCAATGGATCCTGTTCTGGCGAAGGGCTCCTCGAATAATACCCATGAGATGTCGAAGTTGATCTATGACGTGTGCTAACGTCATCGTCCAAAGCAGGTGAACTTTGACGCGGAGAGTCCGCGACTGGTGGTGAACTCGCGGCCGGTTGTGTAGTGAGTGGGTCCTGGGGTTGAAAATTGCGCCTTGTATGCCTATGCGCGTGTCGAGACCGAACATTGGACGTAGGGGGGTACCATGACTGCGTATTACCATCGTCTACCATATTCATATAACTTGGTCGTGGCTCGTTGTACCTTGGAGTCCGCGGTAACGAAGGCTGATATTGGGTTGTCCATACAGGCTGTTGGTTATGCACGAAGGGCGGTCTGAGGATCTCCAAATTGGACAGCGCACTGGGGGTCACGGTCCGATTGGTGCTCGGTGCAGGTGGCGCTAGATCTTGCCATGCTGACCATGAATAGTCGGGGGATACAGCGGGAAGAGGGAGGGACCTGCTTCTGTTCCTTGATCCCTGACGAGGTGGGCTTAAGGTTCGAGATCTTCGTTTTCGGGAATCTGGACTTGGGTGAGAGAACCATGCATCCATGTTGAATGGTTCTGGGCCAGAGTTGAGCGATGACGAAAGTGGTCCACCCCACACGGGTCCTGGCGTTGAGCTTGATGGAACATGATAATATCCACCATAGAGACTCGGATAGTTCCTCGGAGGTGGTCCGGTGACGGGTTGTAAGGGTCTGACATGGGTTCCAGGTAATGTAGGAGGCGGAGCACTGAGATGAGAAATGGGCGTCACTACTGAGTTGTGTTGGGGCCGATAGGGATTAACAATGGCAGGTTGTGCCGGAAGGAAAGGACGATGATATTTGTTGGAGATTGGAGCTCGGAAGGATGCTTCTGAACGAGTGCTGGGAATCTTTGAGAGGTTCTTTCCTCGTAGTGGAGGAAGGTTTTCAGGAACCCTCTGAGAGTAGCCGTTAGTCGTGTCAGGGTCACTAGGAGATAGAGGGTCGTCCTGAGGAAACCGGACACGTCCATCCATAGGGTTTCGAGTCAAATAGATCGACGTCCTACCAAGAATCCTCCTTGTGGACGTTCTACACTGTCCTGGCTGATCAAAGATATCAATTCGACTCAACCCTCTAGGGACAGGACCAAAGCGTTCAGCAATTAAGATTGATTCGTTGTCGATGGGTGTCATATCTACAACGTAGATAGAAAAACTTGGTGAGTCTGGGAAGAGGTCGATGTATTCATGACAAAGGACTCCAAGTGTGGAGCGAGGCTGGAAGTATTTTCGATTCCACTTCTCAAGAAGCTGGACAACGTTATCCTGAGGCCGCGGTGGATTAGAGCTTACACTGAAGGGGCCAGATATCGGGGAAATTCTGATCCAAGCACTGTAAGCTTCCTGTATGATGTCATTTCAAACAATATTCATGATTAACGGAAACGTGAACATACAGATATGAACTTCTCCCATTTTTGAGGTGTAAAACCGCGTTCAATAAGGTAGTCAGGCATTGAGTTGCTGACCTGGGCCTGGTGTGCCTGGAATCGCAAATCCATGACTTTTGCTCGTTTGAACCATTTCGTTCCGTTCTGCTTCGCTAAGGAAAAGGATCCCGCGGGGTTCACGTTTCCGTAGTACGGGTTATGATAGCTTGGGTAAGCTGTCCCATAGCCATGACTTGGTCGTTCTCTCCGCTTTTCCCGCACCAATCGATCGAGCTCTTTCTTGAATTGTTGATCCATGGAATCGCCGTATCGGCGCAATGTGTTCATGATGAGGGCAAAGTAGAGAACACCAATCCCGAGAACCACAGATATGGTGATACGAATGGCGAGCTCGGCACGTTTGGAGAGAACGAGCGTTGTTTCCAGTCCACTGGTACCGGTGCGCCAGACAAAAGCCATGACACATGCGATATAAAGCATGAGTGACCTGGTCGAAAATTATCGATGTCAATGATCCTGAGTAATCTAGATATTCTCTCTTACCAGGCCAGCCACACCGCAGGCAGGGCAAGTAGGACCCAAACATTCCACCAAATGAACGTCTTTGATTTCTGGGCCATCTGAGGATGTCAAAATATCATATTAGGTTACAAACACAATTGTTTTGACGTTGGAGTATACCTGAGCCCATTCTAATGCCTTGTAGGTCTTTCGCATACTCGCGAATCGGATAATGTACATGCATCCATAAAGCAAACTCATGAGGGCACAGATGAGCGAGATCAAGGCACAATTTCGCGCGATTGGGTCGGAACCTGCGGCGTCAATTTGTAGAATAGTCAGAATGGCCCTGGGAGGGTTTCAGCCTGAGGAATATCAGATGCACAGGTCATGGAGACTCACGAAAGAAGCAAAACAGAGACAATATTGAGAGTCTTCCATTCTCTCAGCAGAGAATCAATGAAACTTTCCCAGACAACCTTAAGATTGGCACCGGCTGGACTAGACCACTGAAGTTGCGGTATTGCTATTGAGCCCATTGCTTGAAGTGCCAGATCCTCTATCTCAGCCATAGTCATCTCTGCTTCCTCGAAGATACGTGCTACTCTGGACCAATAAAACGACGGCAAGCGTAGAAGAACATGCAGGTAGACTTGGCGTGGTAGAGAATCATAAAAGAAGTGGAAAGTCAAATTGAGAAAGTCAACCAACAGCGCTAGTAGTACCGTGCGACGATGCGAATATGTGTATACAACGTACTCAGGTGTCTCCATTGCCACATCCTTGTCAGGATGGTCGTAGGCGACCGGAAGAGAGGTTTTGTGCGCCTTGGGTTTCCCGTGTGACTGAAACGGGTTCACCGAAGTATACTTCGTGAACGAGGCATCGTCGAAGATCGATTCAGTTGTTGGAAAGGTATAACGCTGATGTATATCCGCCTGATGTGGTAGTATAGGTGGAACAGTATATGCTTCGTAGGGATCGAAAGTCTTTGGATCTGGTGGACGAGGAGTATAGGACTCAGGCACATGGGGTGGATCCGGAATAAAACCTGGATACGCTTGAAAAAAAGGAGTTCCTGGCACCACTGACGGAATTTGATAATTGCGACCTGGAGAGATAGACGATGTCGACGGTATGTATGTGTATCGCTGTCGTGATTTACGCCTTCCCTTATTATCCTGGGGCTGTTGCTCGTGAACGGGAGGGGAGCTCTTGTCTGCGCCAAGTGTCGATGGTGGTGGTGTCTGGACCCTTTGAGGCAAGCCCCAGGCAATATCAGGTTGGCTATCCCAAGTAGTGTCGTCTACATTGGTCCGATGGGAAGTGTTAGGATGATGGTAATGAGTCATTGCGCTTGGGACCTTGCAAAGATGAAAAGAAAACAGGCGCCATTTGAGCGTTGAACGCGTTGAACCTTTATATGTAGTCCCCTTGATGGGTTCAGCAAAAGGAAAAATAATGGCCGCATCAGACGGAATCAAGCGTGGATCAGGCTACTTTAGACAGACCGGATTTTTATCCCTGAAAATCGACTGGCGTGGACGGATCAGGTCTTATTAGGGGATAAGTATCTGATCAGACGTTCAACGGGCTGATTACTACAAGATAATCAGACCCTTCCTTCCCTGGGTCTATGTAATTAGGCCTGAGCGATGACAGATGAGATTTTACATATCAGCTACAGGGCAAAACAATAAGGCAGAGCTTCTGGATCTGTCTGGAGAGTTCATGAGAAAGGTTGTAAGAAGCTTTTCAGCAATACATTTAGTTTTGACAAGAGGTAGAATGTGGTGCAAAAATAAAGGAAGTAAAATGGAATAAAAAGGAAGATCTTTGATGAAGATGAGCAGGGATGGCCCCTTACACAGGAATTCAAACTCAGCTACACCAGTCGTTATATATATAATTGACAGCGGACGCTCTCAATATAACGAACGGTTACGAGTCTATAAGGTAAGTTAGCTGACACTGATACTCACATCCATCCCTCATTTTGGCTTTATTGATCCTGAGAATCAGGTGTTCTAGAATCAGAGAGAAATCTGAGAATCAGAGTTGTATATTCCTTTCGCAATGGTTAAATTTTGATTCTACCCTATCGTGTTTCTGTGATCCAGCGCTCATGTCGCCTCAAAAGCTCTGCAACAATCTCCTCTTCAATTTCCTTGACTTGAGTGTTTGCGGGATTGGAAGATGTGGTCGGCACTGGAATCTTCAACCACGTCTCGGTAAACGTTTCCGAGTGTGCTTTATCCTCAGCACCGTGGGGAGGAAGCTCCTTTCGTGAGACGAACACGACCTCGTACTTACGTCGGTGGAGTTCATTCCCGATGACCACTTGGTGGCCATATCGCTCGAGTGCCACTTGAGCTTTTGGTATTAACAATTGTGGGTCAGTTTCCAGCTGTAGATAAATTAGAAAAACAATAGTGAGAGTATACAGATAGCACTACCTTGAAAGACACAATAAATCCCTTCCCCTCCGTCCATTCGGTAACCATCCGCTTCAAAATCTTCGGTACTTGGTCCATCTCGATGTGTAGGCTACCCTTGCCGGACTGGATTTTGTGTACTGACTGAGACGGAGCGATCAATTAAGAGCAAAGAATAGAGTTATGACTGCCAACCATCTTCTGCCTTGGAAGGAAGAAATCGCTGACTGCTGCAGCGAGGTAATACATTGACTTCTTCCCAAGCACAGAAAGCTCCTGGGTGACAGCCCGGAGGAGCCAAAGGTAGTCATTCACCGTAACGAAGGTTAAGGTGTGAAGTGTACCCGCTGTATGCACGGACTTGTACGCGGAAAGTACTTTCAGTAAATCCTGACGCATGTTGTGTGTGACACGAATCTCGGGTAGAGAACGAGATCCGTCCTCGAAGTTCTCGATCTCCAAGAAGTCGAGGAATGGGTTAGTCGAGTGTGAGTAGTGCCGCGAAAAGGGCTGCAGACTGAACTGCCGATGCATAAAGATCACAGCATATCCAGCTTGCAGAAAATATTCTGCCGAAGTAGCACCGCGCGTTCCTATGAGTATCAGAGCGAGAGATAATTACCTTACTTCCATTGCGAGTCGAGAAGGGAGAGAAGTCGCACCTGCACTGAAGTTGTCAAGAAAACGGACTCTACATGGCGAGTAGAGCGTCGTTAATCATTTTTTAAATTCCTTTATAGTAAAGCGGACTCACACATTGAGCTCCAAAGGAACAGTTGTCCCACCACTCTGTTGAAAAATAACATGATCCTCGATCAGCTCCTGTGTCCGCCGCAACCTCAAGACTTGTCATTGTCCACATACCGTAACAAGCACGACTTTCCTGCCTTCCTTTGCCTGTCGACCAATGAACTCTTTGACCGTATTGATATCATGCTCAAGCGATGGTGGTGGTGGCTGTGTTGCGAAGTATTCCTCCGCTGAGAACAATGTCGGCTCCGTTGCTGTAGCCATTTGGATAGCTGAGGAACAATTAACAAACACTGAGAGAACGTGAACGCAGGACAACGCTAAGTATCCTTGTATTATCCACGTAAGGATCCGCAATTGGACGCGATTTGTTGAGATCGGAAGACCCAGGTGGAGGTGGCTGAAGATGACAGCTGGACCAATTGTTATAGTAACATCAATTTTAAACATCACACTACATAAACTTTTTCGACGTCGTTTGATCTGCTAGTACTTACATTGACATTAAAAATCGTCATCATCACACCATGGTGTCTGGATCATTTCGTGTAAAAACTGTGCTGATTGTGGGTCTGACAGGAAAAAAAAATTGCGATTTGAACTTGAAGAGGGTATCAATAGATTATGCCACTGTAACGTGATGATATACTCCAGAAATGTAATCAATACACCTGCCAGTTGACCAGCCAAATCATCCACACATATCCATATGCACCAAGAAGGATCCATGATTACTGCTTTGACCCACCAATTCGCGCCCAGAACATCGTCTCCTTCAATCGAATTATCTCCTTCCACGTCCGTTCCTCCCAGGTCGCATCCCCGACATAATTACCCAATGAATCGTTGGCCGGCAACTTCGTACTATCTCCGGTGTCCTTTTCAGCCTCTTTCTTGCCTGTAGTTTGAGTGTCTGGCGAGGGAACGACCTTCTCCTTTTTAGCATTTTCGTCAACATCCGGTTTCACCGTAACAATCTCTGTCTTCTCCGCT
The DNA here is from genome assembly GCA_017657335.1 of Termitomyces titanicus. Lineage (NCBI taxonomy): Eukaryota > Fungi > Basidiomycota > Agaricomycetes > Agaricales > Lyophyllaceae > Termitomyces > Termitomyces titanicus. Next base: position 42,569 of record JAGGAX010008353.1, on the reverse strand, counting down.
ATCTCCTCCCCCGTCTTCGTCGTATCAATGTCCTCCTCCTTCTCCTTTATCTTCGTCTCGGCTTTCTCCTCGACGTTCTCTTTCGCCTCTTCCCCTAGTTTCTCCATCTTTGCCTCATCCTTCTCCACTTTCTCCTTGTCCGTCTCCACTTTCTCCTCGTCCTTGTCCTCGGCCGTCTCCTCGACCTGGTTTTCTACCTCCAGACTACCCTCAGGCGATCCAGCGTCGACACCACCCTCCGTTGCCTTTCCAAGTTTGCCCTCCTCATTCCCAGACTCGGACCCAGACCCAGAATTCGCGTCAACAAACACCTCTTCCTCAACAGAAGGAGAGACAACCGATCTGTTTACCAATAACTCCCCGTCCTTCGTGTCATCTTCAGTTGTAGCTGTAGCATCAGGGGAAGGCGAACCCGCTCGTTTAGAACTTTCCTCCTTGGGCATTTGATCAGCTTCTTCAGTATTGGACTCAGTAATAGGCTCGACGGGCGTTGGTGTTCGTGAAGGGGTGCTGCTATCTACAGGCATGCGAGAGGCACGAGTGGCGGCCCTTCTTGGCAATGGTGGTGGGGCTGAATTTCCGGGGGTCACATTTGCGATAGGTGGAGTCTGGGGGCGTGACTCAGGGTTCATCGGCCGACGTGGTGGTCGCGGGGGAAGTTTGGGTTCGGGAGCCGAGACAGCTGTGGTGTCAGGAATATCAGTCACAGAAGTTTGTACTTGATCGTCCGAAGCTGAGATGGCAGCAGGTGTTTCTGTGGAGGCGAGAGGCGCTGCAGAAGTCTCTTCTTTATCTTCGACAATTGTTTTTGCAGACTTTTCTGTAGGAACTGCAGGTGTTGCTGGTGCAGGGACCGCAGGAGGACTTGCCTGTCGCACTTCACTGCGTTTTGGTAGGGGTGGAGGAGTCGCAGGTTTCGCATGTATAGCAGCAGCTTTAGTGGTGGTGGTCGCAAAGGCAGCTTTTGGAGGAAGTGGTGGAGGAAGCCGTCTGCGGTCAGATTTGGGCTCAGATGGTGGTGAAGTCGAAGACGGGGACTTCTCCGCAGCCTTGGGCTTTTTGGCCTTGTCCTTGTCCCCTTCTCCCCAACTCGTAGCTCGTTCACCGAGTGCACTGGCCATACTCCATAATCCTCTCCGACGAGGAGGTATAGGTGGTTTCTCTCTGGTTGGTGAGATCGTTTTGATAGGGAGAGTGGGGACTTCCTCTTCCCAGATCTTCTCTACGATACCTGAACGAACGAAGGCCCACAGGGAGCATGTTGAGCGGAGGCGGGAAAGGCACCAGTTGTTCGTGCACAGGGGGTAAATGGTGGACGACTGTTGGGGATTAGGGCTGGAAGTGTAGGAGGCATGGTTATCAGTATGTGAGAGGATAGGCGATAAGGAAGTAGACGCAGTGTTCGTAGCTCTGGGTAGAGAGGGTATGGGGATAGAGGACATGGCTGACGATGGTATTGCGAGTTTGAAAATATATACCTGTAAAGGGGATACTTGTTGAAGACTCTGACGAGGTGTAGGCGTAGATGGTACGGAGTTATTAGTAGATATTGAGTAATTTGTTGCGGAAGGCTTCTTGAACAAGGCAGCGGACCATGAAGTCGAGCCCGAATTCGACTGGGCGATGACAGAAGGTAGAGGGAGGGTTGTGTTTTTACCCGCAGTTGATGCTGAGAATATTGATGCCCCACACAGTGCACACGATACATTCCCACTGTTCATGGAACCGGAGGGGTTGACCTCTTGAAGAAAAGTCATTGAAGACATGGGCTCTATGATGAGCTGCCCGTTGTGGATAGCGGCGAGCACAGAGCGACGGGACAACCAGTTGAGCGACGGCGCAAGGTCAAACCGTATTGTTGGCTCCCTGAAGTAGTTTCAAAAGGAAATTTTGTATAATATTCAAGATAAACGCACGAATCTTCCGTTAAAAGCCTTGCCAAGAACGGCAGAGGGAGTAAGGATGAAATCGCAGGAGGTTGTGAAGATGATGAGTGAACAGAGCGCAGGTGAGCCACAAAAAGCAGAAACTCTTGATACGGAGAATGTGAACTCAATAACCGCAGTGACGGAATCGGATTCTGGCTAGAACGCTTGCTCATCCCCTTGCCAGTCGTGATGTCCAAGACCGTCTGGGACGCTTCCGCCTTTCTCTCGGCTTCTTCCTTCTCTGTACGAAGCACCTGGATTTGCTGCTGCATGGCTGAAACCGCCTCTTCTGCACTTTTCAAGTTGCGTTCAGCATTTTCAACCTTCTGCTCGCTCTCATGCCGAGCGAAACGCGCCTCTGCCACCATGGTGTTCGCCTGTCCAAAGAGAGTAGCGCTCAGATCGTCCAAATCTTGTTCAATAGCTTGGCGCGCACTTTCAGCTTGACCACGCTGAGCCGCCTCTTCTGTAGCCTTCTCCATCAGGCGAGTAAGCTCGGCTGTTACCTGGGATTTTTCGACCAGTAATCCGGTGTTAAGTGCAGATAGGTGCTGTTCACGTTCCGACTCGAGTTGAGATATCTTGAGTGACGAAGAACGATTGGCTTCAGAAGCAACATGCAAGTCATCCTCCAGGTCGGAAACTCTGTCATAGGACTTGACAAGCTTGTTGTTTAATTCGTTGACCTGAGAGAATAAATCTTGCACTTGTGAGCGCAAAGAATCGATAACCAACTGTTGTGCTTCGGCATCCACGTCATTCTGTGATCGTTTTTCATGTGTCGCATCGTCGTCCGTCACAGTAGTTTTGGACCCATTGATTTTTTGAGAATCGACAGCCTTTTCTACTTCAGAGTTAAGTTTATGATGTCCATTCTGCTTTGGCTCTTCCTGTACGTCTGGAGCCGCTTCAACCATGGACGTTCTGTCTGTCGAGGATAACGACCAAGTAGAATAATGAGGAGGTGCTGAGACTGTTTGATGATGTGGACGGAATATCTGATTACGTAAGTGTTCGCAATCCCGATTTCGGTATCAACCGAAGTCGGGTCTAAGGCATGACGAGCGCCCTGAACTTTGCGTAGTGCACATGTCTCCATCTACATATATCAGCTGTAAGTATTTACTATGGGATGAGGATGTGATTGGCTACCAAGAGAACCTGCTCAAGCTTCAAGACCGGTCAAGATCAGATGATTGCCGGTGAATCATCTTATCAATAGAAAATTCAGTCTATTCTTGACACTTGTCGCTATGCAATTTGTCAACATCATGTTTTTCTGCCTTTGACAGCCTTCTGCCTTCATTTCAATATCCTACTTACGATATACTGAGACTACTCAATCACAATGTCAATAGATGGACTTCAACGTTCAACGTTCAACAGCGAGTTGTCGTCAATCATCTGTTCAAAAGTTGCCAACGTCAAATTCTGCTGCCGCGTCAAGCAATCTCTATAGGGGAGTCAATATACATCCAGATAGGTGGACTTACCATTCGTATACATCACCCGCACGGCTCAGACAGACACTATATCCAGTTTCCGTCACCTGTGGGCAAGACAAATGATATATCGTCCAGGACATGACTCACATGAGGCCCCGATTGTTTTCCTTGCACATGGCATTTTCCTGTGGCTTTCGCCTCCTTTCGCCTCGATGAACATCAGTCAATCACACCAAATCGATAATGTCAAGGGATTCAGACCAGAAGTCTGTATGGAACGAATAGAACGGCTTGTGAACCCCTGTTCGCACAGGATGTCATTTTATGACCCCAGGTGACTCTCTGAAGTGGCAGAAGCTTGATCTTCCATTGGAAGACGTACTGTACTTTGCTCAGATCGACGTGGCCGGATCTGCTCGATTGCGGAGGCAATTTTTGGGACTATCACGAACATAGGGTCGGTTATGTCGCTTGATATCTCCTTATCCCTATTTTCATCTACAATCTTACCACGGCTGTACATCATATGCCCATCGCCCACTTCTATGCAGCCGCGAGTGTTTCATATCGTTCGTGATGCGTGGCCTGCCTCGTGGCAGTCCCGACGATAAAGTTTCCTCTTCAAACTATAGTGCTCCTTTGTTGTAGCTCAGCCCGTTCACCATCCCCATGCCACCATCAGTTCGTTGTTTACTTCTTTGACAACCATTATACATTGCTGACATCTTACTGAAGCGCGTTGGACTTTGTCCTCTTCCAAGACAATGACCATCTACAACGTCTTGGCCTAACAAAGCCGCGTCACAACCGCGGTCCCGCTTCCTGGTCTCCATTCGGCGGTGAGTTTAGCGAATTTGAACTTATAGCAAACCCTTATTCAAGCAACTCAAAAGAATCCGAATGATACTTACGGTGAAGTAAGTGGTGAATGTTCTTGCAAATTCAATGTCAGTCCCATTCCTCTTGAGACGCTCCTAGCTATAGGGCTGGAAGTAATTCTTAATCAGGAGGGATTTGTCTCTGAGATACCCGATCGTCCCTTTTTCCTATTATGGTACCAGCTCCGATTGTCATAATGTTTTGCAGGGTCGTCTGAATTATCCTCAAGGCAGACATGAGGTGACAATAGCGAGTGTTCAAGTCCAACGACCTGGAGTAATCTCTAGGCAGTTTTCTCAGTTTTCCCGTACTTCTTAAAGCGACATGGGAAAAGCGAACTTTGTTCTTTGCCCGCCATCTGCCGACAGTCCACTTTGCATATCCCCGTTGCTCGAACGAGATGCCTGCTTTTCGCAATGTCAAGACTCGCAGATCCTCTGGAAGGATATGGAACAAGCCTGCGATTGTATATGACCGTACGCCACTCTTTAATCCCATCGCCACTACCCTCGAAAATCTAACTCATCTGATAGAAAACGGATGGGAGATTGCTCCCCGCACAGATAAAATGCTCAAGGTCCATACGCACAAAGAGGTGTCCTCTCCACACTCCAGCGCGACTTCGCCTTCTAGTGCCTCTATTGATTTCGACTTCGAAGCCTATTCCGCGCGCAACTCCAAAGGAAAAGCCAAAGCCACCCATCCTTCTGACTCCGAATATGTTCCCCGCCCCAAAAATGCCTTCATCATCTTCCGTTCTTACTTTTATCAAACCTGTGGTGGTAGCGATCAGAATCAGGTCAGCGTTAACGCCGGCAAGGCCTGGAAAGCACTGCCCGATGAGCAGAAGAAACCATTCCAACTGGCGGCAGACAGAGAAAAACAGGAACACCAAACAAAGTTTCCTCACTATACCTACGCTCCAGGTTCTAAGCTGGGCACTGCGAGGCGGAAGAACTCTGCTGCTAAAAAGAAGAAGACACGTTCCTCCGCGAAGAAGTCCCTTGTTGCTCAAACTGCCTACCGCGACTCTTGTCGTCCCTCACGGGTGAAGGCTGAGCCGGCTTCTGTCGTCATAACACCATCTGCACTGCCTTCCTTCACGCCCTCTTCCCCCGTCAAACCTCAGACCGAGGAGCCAGATGTCGAGCTCACCAACAACACCATCTCACAGCCAGAACCAGTTTTCTCCGCTAACTGGTCCTTCGTAACGGCATTTGTTCCTACTTCCGAAATCCCTCCCCTGGAGCTATCCCCTCTAAAATCCGAAAAGGTAATGTATTCGTGCCCGATCACATCGAGGATTAATCTGATTTTGTATTTGTTGTTCAGGAAAACAAGGACAAGGTCATGAAGGGGTTGAAACCACCCTCCACGTTACGGCCTCCGAACTTCGACATCAGCAATGAGCCATTCTGCCTCAATCCTCAGCCCACTACCGTCGGTGGCTATCTCGACACCATATCGATTCATGATCTCCACTACGATCACAACAACGAAACACTCGAGCAGCTTCTCTCTTATTCTACCTTTGCCCCCACACCGTCACAGTTCGAAACTTGGAATCTCGATAATTCAAGCCATCTGGGTCATTTGGACCTCTCTTATGCCGGGTATCCAATAAAGTCTGAGGTCATCAATGATGTTGAGGAGCTCGACCATTCTGCTACGAACGACGAGGATCTGCGAATAGGTGACCTTACGCCCTCCTTGCTTCCACTTTTGACTACCGGCCCTGTTGCCGCTCAAGTTAACCCCTCGTTCGAATACTGTGAGATGGATCAGTATGTCGACTACGGCGAATGCGGTGCTTAAAAAAATCTTTCAGGCTCTATCATCTTCTCTAGATGCTTAATACAGCCTTCCTGACGACACCTATGGCCCTCACGATGACCCTCATACCTGCTGCACTTGACTACCCTGTATCCATACACCCTAAGCTTCCGGTTTAACCATCACATACCATTCACTAATCTCATTTACATACATACTATGAACAAGTTCCATGATGTCGCGTCCACTTCCCTTATACATAACTGCATCACTATATATCAATAAACCAACGATTCTTCCTAACCACATCGTGATTGCAACTTTATGTACTTAAAACAATGACTACAGCCTTGAGTAAGGGATTATCAAGCGAAGATAGTCTCGTCGTTTACATAAAAATCATGGGCGCCTATGGCTGGCCGGCTTGATGAACTTCTTCTGCAGGGTCAACTGATCGTTTCAATGCAAGCACAGGTGACCTTCGAACAGGCCGCAGCGCTAGCGTTTCCTCTGCTTTTCGATCGCCCTCAATTACAACGTATAATGCCGCTTCATCCCAACCTTTGGACACGATAAAGCATCGCAGGAGTTCAGCCATTGCTCGTTTTCTAGCTTCCAATGAGTGGGATTGTCAGGTCGAGCGATTTCCTCCCGACTGAGGAGGAACTAGGACTTGTTGCGCAGATCTATCAGCGGGTTGGCTGTTCGCGTCCTGGATACATTGAGGGAGAGACTGTAGCAGAGATCTTCTCTACTGCGGCAGTCGATCTTCCACCAACTAGTCTTAGCGCGATATGGGATCTTGCGGATGAGACGAAGTTGGGATATCTTTCAGAAACAGATATGGCTATTGCTCTTCGTCTCATTGGTTGGGCACAGAGTGGGGAGAAAGTAACTCCAGATCTAATGAAGAGAAGTGAGGACTACCCATTATTGGGTGATTTGAACTAATCCGTTGTAGGCGGGCCATTACCCCGAATCAAAGGACTCGCTGAGAGCAATTTTGACGCGTTAAACTGGCCTCCGTTCACCGAGACCATCAGGGATGCGTCTCAAAAGCTTTTTGAGAAATGTGGTCCCGTTTACGGTCTTCTCGAAGGTGAGCGCTAACTCACAACATAAAGGATTTATACGATCATCTCCGGACCACCTTAGGTGACAAGGCAAGGGACGCATTTTTAGTGTTTGATCTGACGCCAAAAGATATCTGGAAAATCTGGTGCGTTTGACTTATAACCAGGGTCTAACGTGCTCACAAGTCTTCAAATCAGGGACGTTGTAGACACTCGAAAAAGAGGCGCTCTCGACAAATACGACTTTGCATTAGCAATCTATCTCATCCAATGTATACAAGCCGGCCAACTTTACACTATACCACCCACTACGCCTCCTCAGATTTACGAGCAGATTCGTTCCTCCTCTCTGGTTTCCCAGAAATTTTCTCCGCCTCCTTCTCCGCAAATACTGAATACTCCGGTTCGGCCTAAAAAACCGACACGACCTCCTCCATCGCCTATAATCATTTCCGTGCCACCTGAGAAATCTCGATCTGCTCGAAGCACTACGGATGCCGATACCTGGAGCGTCAGCCCGTCAGCGAAAGCGACTGCTGAACAGTATTTTGACGAGCTGGATACCTCGAATTTCGGATACATCGACGGAGACGTCGTCGCGGAATTCATGCGAGGATGTAAACTGATACCAGAAGATTTGGCGCTAATTTGGTGATTGATACCTTCTTTCTTGTTGATATCTATTAACACTTCTGAAGGGATCTTGCGGACTTGGATCACGACCTCCGCCTGACGCGTGATGAATTCGTGATTGCCATGCATTTGATTGAGCAGAGAATTAATGGTGTCGAGTTACCTCGCGTTTTGCCTACCTCCTTGATACCGCCTTCGTTGAGAGATCAATCTCATAATGCCCCTTTACAACGATCAGCTACTTTCCCTAGTCTCCCAAAGAAGTCCCCATCCATGCTCCGAACTCACAATGCCACGACCAGTGCAAGTCCCCCACTACCTCCCAAACCCACATTTCCCTCTGTTTTGGTATCAAAGGGTCACTCCTTTGTATCGCCTGACGCGGGTAACGAAGATAAAACAAGATCTCCTAAATCACCACCTGCTCTCTGGAACAATCGCCACTCCATCTCAATCCCTGTCGGTATGTCTTGCTTGAGACAGCAATGAGCAATTATTAATGGATAGGAGGGGTCATGAACATAGACATCAAACACCCATCAGTAGTGAAAAGCAAATCTGAGCCTCAGTCAGTTTCTTTCGAACAATATCGAGTCCTTGAACAGCAGCATGTTGCCCTGTCCTCGAAAGTCGAAGAGCTCTCAGCTCAAATCTGGACTCAACAAGATCCTTTTGTCGCCGGCGAGCACGTCTCTTTGGAACAATACCGATCGCTGGAAGAAGAAAATTCCAATCTTTCAGCCAGTATCAAGGACCTCACAGCTCAGGTTAACGCGCTACATAGCATTCAAAGTCAGAACAAAACTCTCTCCCAAGACAAAGCCCGATTGCTTGCGAAGATTCGTGAAATGGAGCAAATTACTTCGGACCTGCTCCAGTCCAATGGAGCCATCTCGATGGTCGAACAACTGGTAGATAACAAGGCTGACCTCGAGCGACGTCTCTCCGACCTAATACAGCTACGACCGCAGCTCGATGATACGTCTAGACGGTTAGACAACGCACTGAAAGAGAACAGGGATCTCAGCCAACGTCTTCGCGAGGCCCGGGAGGGAGCTGATGCCGAGTCTCTCCACGCGGCGATGGAAATAGAGAACATGAAGAAGAGTATTGAAATTATAGAGGAAGACAAGGAAAAGCTGCGCCAACGCGCAGAAACACTCCAACAGATCATTTTCAAGGCCTCACAGAAGTCGAAGGTGAATCCTGAGATGGAAGTCCTGATGGGCGATGTGACGCGCGAGAACGAGAATCTCAAGCAGCGTCTGCGGCAGATGGAGGATTCCACTGCGAGCCTTCTCCTCTCGACGAGTGGACATGCTGAGAAAGAACATCTGCGACGCGAAAATCAGCGGCTCACCCTGCAAATTCGAGATATCGAGCAGCTGGTAGCTGAGTTACAGAAATCAAGTGAGGAGGTTGTGCTGCAGAGGGTGTTAAAGGATGTGACGATGGAGAATGATCGATTGAAGGGCAATTTTAGGGAGATTGAGCTGGAGGCTACACAGCTACGACAGACTGTGCGTCAGGTGGAGCCACTCAAGGCGGAGGTTGAGCAGCTAAGAACTGAGATCCGTCGCTTGCACACCGAGAATCTGCGAGCACAGGCTCGGACGGAGGAGTCGTCGGTCCCACCACCGGCGTATGATGATTCTTTTCATTGATGCTTGGTCTATCTCATGGCATTTTTTCTCACTTCCTTTCCGCTAGCAGACTCTCTCTCATTGTTCGATTCGATTTTCACTTAATAAGCGCATCCAGCAACATCGTCTTGAAGTTCGATGTTTGAATGACTGCACGGATGAAGTTGTATTAGTGTATTACTACTATATCATTCGTCTATTGGGCCGCTCATTGTACGTCGTATCTATCTCTTATTGGACATTGAGATCCTCCTACAGAATTCCATTGAATGAAGGTACACAGAAATATGATAAATCTTAGATATTTGTCCCCGTTTCTTGAAGAGAGAAGATTCTCAGCACTTCAACCCTCGCTCCTTGAGATGCCTGAGAGCCCATTAGTGTATGGATTCTCGGTGGTTGGGGAGTCGGTAATCCTTCTTTATTTGGCAGGTCAACGTCCTACCTTGGTTCCACACTGCTCCGGTTCAGCTGACCAGGACTAGTATATAGCTTACACAAGGCGAATTTCCGGGTCGTCCATTTGTTTTCTTTTCTTCGGTGATATAAGTATAGCAATGCTAACCCTCTGTTTTGACGGACAATAGAGGTGAGGTTAGTGCCGCCCGACCCGCGTCTAGAAAGTATGCACGACTGACATAGCTATAGCTATGCCGCCTCGTGGACTCGCCGAAAGATACGTTTCATAAAATAATGTTGATTGGGCTCTGGGACATACGCGATCATCAGATGTAGGTGACAATCTCTACACGATACGACCATGAACGCCACAGCTTCAACGCCCTAGCATTACAATCCTGAAGATATCTCCAGTACTTAGGATCACATGCCCATAATGACATTCAAACCGTAATCGTGATGTATTCAGTCACTTCAAAGTTCAAAGTCTTCCCTTCGAAGGAGTCCAATCAATTCTTGAAGCTGCGCGTATTATAGCGACGACTCCGCCCTGTATTTTTTGTCTAATCAGAAACAAGTGTGATCATCCCGAGCGAGGAGGTTTCGACACGGGGGGGGGGGTAGCACAGTGCTGCGCGAATCGTCGGCTAAGACGAAGATTCATGTGGCGGAGCCGTTTGAAGAGCTGGTACACCGGGTCCGTGAGGCACGGAAACTTGTCGGGCATAAGTAGTATCGGTGGGAAAGGTTGTATCTCTTTTTTTGTCGATAACGATACCCCGCTTCGCTAGCGAATGGTCACGTCGCCTGACCGTCTTAAGCACATGGGCGCGAAGTCTTTAATTTTAGTAGACGCATCCGTCGGCCTATTGGAACCGTCCAGGCTAAATAAGGAGTTGTCTGAATTACAAGTGATTAGCATGTAGTAGTCCACAGTATATGTAAGAGTTGAAAATCGAGGTTATGTATGTTACAGCAGGTTAACTGATGGGTGTAATGAAGGTGAAAGTCCAATGACAAATGTTCTCTTGGTACAAAGGTAATGCAAGAAGGGAAGGAACATCACTGACTGCGGCGTAAGCTTCCTTAGCTTTTATGAGTCATGGGAAGGGGTCGGGTCATCAATGACTCCGCTCGCGGACCGTCATCAAGCCTGGAACGCTCTTAACCTTGTCGAGTGCGACGGGCTGATGGGGATCGGGCACGGCGGATTGAGCGCAACATGCAATATAGGAGACCTTGAGTCCAAAGTTAGTAAAGAACAGGGATGGCCATTTGAAATTGCATCTCACTTGAACGCGAAAGGTATTTGGATGCACATTTTTCCGACAACAAATTGTATACTTCCATCTGTAAATGGATGGATCCGTCAGATCCGCTTCTCATCGTAAGCTGAAAGTAAACTCACTGCTCATCGACTAGGATGTTCTCGGCATTGCAGATGTGTTCGAGGAGAGTCTTTCGTGTCAATCTCAGCAGAAGCTTCATGTCCACGGCATCAGTGCAGATGTACGTTTCCTTCAACTCGTATGGTCCAGACTTCTCGTACGTGTTAAACGTGATATTGGGGTGTGTTTGTGGCTCTCCTGACGAGGACTCGATATGATGAGGCTTAGGCCTAGGTGGGCTTTGTCGAATTTTTGAAATAAAGCTGGCGACGTTCAAAGACACGGCCATTGAGGGTGACTTGGAGGGAGAGGAAGGTGACATAGATTTTTGGGAAGAACCAGCAGACGCTGAGCGGGCTCGAGGGAGGAATTGCATCGAGGAGTCAAGGACGGCTTGGATACGATAGAGGGGGAGAATTAGCGTAGATCATTAGCTTGAATGCATTTATAAATAGGGGGACACCATGATCTGGGAACGGAACGTGTCCAAGCGGAGTTTGTTCTCTTTGTTACATCAGTTCAGCGTTGCTCGGAGTCATAAATAAACCGTCGGGCGCTAAGTTGGAATTCCCTACTTCTCTCCAAGCTAGTCATGATCAGATTCACAAGCTTCCAAAATACCGGAAAAACTTTGTCACATCTACGCGAGAAATGTGATTTTTGTACGCTTTGAAACGAGTACACAGAGTACTTGACGATTCAAGAAAGAGACATGACACATCTCATCTCATTGGGCAGAGACCGTCTATGATGGGAGTCGATGATATCCATGAAACCGAAAGAGGGGCATCCCCTAAGGGAAGTCAGACATCTTGTTTTCGGATGTAACGGGGTCTATGCACTTGGATGCAGAGGAAAGGCAGGTTGAGGATACTACTTGCGGACAGAGCTTGTATACTTCGAAGCCTCCCTGAGGTCGTGGAATTCTAAAGCTATCTACGGCGACGGTCGGATGTTCATTGGCGAACACAAACGGATACATGAGTGTGGGAAGCGCTAAAGTGCTCAAGACCTAAAAATACATACCACTCACGATTTCGCAGCCCATGTAAAAGCCGGTCTCAATGGTAAACCGCGACATTTTACTAGTAGAAGATCATGATGGACAATAAGAACACTTGCTTTAGAGTCAAGTGAATACTGCGCAGCAAAAAAGCATTTACTAGTAGAAGATCATGATGGACAATAAGAACACTTGCTTTAGAGTCAAGTGAATACTGCGCAGCAAAAAAGCAATAAGAACACTTGCTTTAGAGTCAAGTGAATACTGCGCAGCAAAAAAGCACGATCCAACTCAGCACATGATCCAAGTGCGAACATGGAGCCAGAATCTGAATGATCAACAAAATCAAGGAGATGGTCATATAACAATCGTCTTAAGTACATCGAGTAGGGTTGAGAGGTCCTATCGCTGTCACATCTTTTGTTCTATTCGAGCCGAGCTTCAGTGATCCGCGAGTGTCCGAAATGAACGTCAGCGGAGGGTGCGACGAGCATCGAGAACCGGATGAGAATTTTAGACTTTGCAGCTTTGAGTAGGTCATATGTGGTTTGTGGATGCCTGTCTAATGTTGGCAACAAGAAGGCTGAAATCCATGGATCAAGTAGGAAGGCTTTGCATTTTAGAGATCTGAGTTCCCAAGGTCGATTAGAAGTTCGGCTTGTCTTTCGAGCGCTCCATAGCTATGAAATACCGAGTCAGGTACATTGTGGAGCGTATACCAGTAATTTCGCCAGCCCGAGGAGACGGACTCACGACTATAATGCAACAACTTCTCAATAAGATCCACATGCGTCAAGACCATGCGTCTGCAGCAGTACCGTTTCAGCTGGAGCTCGTCGAGGGCATCACTGGGGGAAACCAGGCGACTTAGTATGCACTTGCGTACACAGCAGTCCATTGCGACATACCCTTCGCTGACATCCTTCGCCAAGAGCTCCAAGTACGCGTTCCACTTGTCACCAATCACTTTTCCGCAAGAGAAGCAACGAACAGGGATGATCTGTAGTTTGGAAAGCGAACTTTGATAATCAGAACGATTCCTAGAGACAATGAAGCCAAAAACAGAGACATGATGTGGGTCATAGAGCAAGCATAAGCATTGCTGATTCAGAAAATAACTCACCATGATGAGATCTACCTGTTTCGTGGATGCTTAGCTAGAAAAGTTTTGAAGGAGTGAAGCAAGTCAGCGAAAACCACATTACATCAGCCCAAAACATAGCAACAACAAACAACTTCCCATCCTTTTTTAGCCACTTGGACACGCGGCACACGATTCAGGAGCTTTGACTCTCGGCCTCCAATCGACTCCCAGTAACTTCTCAAGATCTGTTACCAGGATCTCGTCATGTGTTCGTTTTCTTATTGTGTATATCTGAGAGAGAGAGGAGCTCAGAAGCTCAATTATCTACTCCTTTTCATTTTACTTTATCCGGATCCCCTATGTCTCGCCGTCTTAGAACAAAAGGACATTGGTGAAGGGCCCGGTCGTCAATGAGATGGGAAAGGAGGAGTTAATCTTCTAAACTTCTCATAAATGCATTTTTATAGGATATCGATGCCACTCATGGTAGGCGCCTAGCTCTGGCGTCTCATGAGAATCCCATGGATATGAAGACAGCCTGCTGATTAATTTCGATCGAATTTCTTGCTACATATCCGACATCAAAGCCAAGCTGAGAGAGCTTTTCCAACATCCCAAATACCTTAAAGTTATTGATCATGTCATCCAATATTCCTCTCAAGCTCACCGACTTCAGATACATGATTTTTGATGTCTATGGAACCTTGGCCGATTGGGAAAGTGGGCTCTATACCGCATTGCAACCCCTGCTCTCTCGATTTCCCTCAGCCTCAAAGTGGTCTCGCGATGATGCAATACGTGCTTTCGTGTCGGTAGAAGGAGACCTTCAAGCCCAATACCCCACTATGTTGTATTCTGATATACTCGCAAAGGCACATGAGGTGCTCGAGGCGCGTTTGATTGCTGCAGAGAATGGATCAGGAGTTGAGAAAGAGAGTGTAACCCTTGAGGGTATCTCTTTTACTGCTAATATTCCGGATGCTTCTGGGAGATCCTCCTCACCTTTCCTCTCAGCTGTTCAAGACAGCGAGCATACGATTTTCGGTAAATCAATCAAGAAGTGGAAACCATTTCCAGATAGCGCTCAAGCGCTCCAGGAACTTTCTCAATATTTCCATCTTATCGTCCTCTCTAACGTCGATCATGCCTCATTTGCGTATACCCACACCTACCTATCCGAAGGCACCTTTCCATCAGACACAGATGATAACCAGCAAGCGTCGTTACTTTATAGTCGCCCTTCACCCGATCCTCACCCACGCGACTCATGGTTGCCACGTCTGACGCCTGGCTCTAAATCCCCGTTCTCACTCATTCTGACAGCCCAGGATACGGGCGCATACAAGCCCGCGCACACCGGCTTCATCACTGTGCTGGAGACGATTCGCTCAGAGCCCTACTTGCTCGCTATACCGGGCTCCAATAATGGTGGGGCACCTGCTACACAGCCAACACTTGAAGAGATCAAAGCTAAAACCCTCAGTGTTGCGCAGAGTCTGACACACGATCACGAACCTGCGAAGGAACTTGGTATTTGTAGTGTATGGATTGATCGTCAGGGTGCATCCTGGCGCCCTATTACGCCCGAAGATACCAGGGAATATGGATGGAGGTGGCGCTTTGAGAACTTGAAAGAGCTGGCTCAGGCGGTGACTCACGAGATTGGGGACAAGTAACTCATCCATACGACGTCAGTTTTAGTGTACTTGGGAGTACGGTCTGATCATGGGGAACCGTGATAGATTAGTAGTATTCCCCAGGGATCAAGTAAGTACTTTTGTTGTCGTTACGCGACGAATATTGGACCATCCAAATTAGGCGCTCTAAAGTTTGGTTTTATTTGCTTATTCGCTTATTTCAACTAACTTTTCTATCACGTGGTTTGAACCTCATAAAGCAATATTCACGATGTTGGAACTTCCTAAATTTCCAGGCAACGGAGATTGTCGTGAGGTCGAGCTAAAACACGAACACCAAAGCTCCCACGCGGCGTCCGCAGCGCCAAGCAACGTACCAAGATACCATTTGAAGCTACCTCAGTACTGAAGTACTTAAGACTCCAAAAGAACGGATGCAGTCAAAAGATGTGGCGGTCTTCTGGGACTATGGTGAGCCAAACAACTCAACAACGCATTGACTCAAGACGCAGTGTAGTGATTATTTGTATAGAGAGCTGCCATGCGACATCCAGCGCCAGTGGATATAACATCGCACGAAGTATACGCTCCGTTGCCCTTACCTTCGGCATTGTCAGACAGATCAAGGCCTACGTTAATCCAGTTGAACCTCTTGCATCTTTCAAATGTCCTGAAACTCGCTCAGAGCTTCAAATATCTGGAATATCATTAGTCGATTGTCCCAAGAAGACCAATTATGACAACGCGAGCGAAAGGATTATGCTTGGTGAGTCTCGCAGTGAGTGTTGTTCATTTGCTAACCAATCTCTCAAAAACAGTGGACATGTTGGCGTACGCCATTGATAACCCTAAATCACTGGGGTCTACAATAATCTTGATATGTGGCGACCACAACTTCGCCTATGGGATGTCGACTCTGCAAATGCGGGGATTTAGGATCGTATTAATTTCACCAGACACGGTTCATGCAAGTTTAAAAGCTCAGGCAACAGAGTGCCTGGACTGGCATGATGTTCTGTATGCTAAACACGAGGCATACCAAGACAACGCATCCGTTGAAACTGAAGGCAGCTTTCAACCGGAATATAAGAAACACAGACATTCTCAGTTGCGTGGTCAAATGTCGCATGGGCGGATTTATGATAGTGACTATGTAGAGAGCCCGTCTCAACAGGATCCTAAGCTAGCGACTAGTCGCCCATCGATTGTAGAATCTCGTCAGAACTTTGGACCCGGTATATCATATTCTCCAGCACCGGTGGCGAGCCAGACTACGAGGGCAAACTCCGCAGTAGTTGACAAGTTCGACGTTCAGGCGTCAGAGAACCTTACACCCGTCTGGTCGTCCTCGGCGGCAATCTCATCTGACAATATTCTCCCATTCATAGACAAACATGACGATGAACTGTTTGAAACACATCATCGATCTCCGGTTCTCGGTGTTCCCACTATGAATGCTCATCTCCTTCCCTCCTGGCCTAGTAACATCACATCTACCCTTGTGTCTCCTGGAGCATCTTCCTCCTCTCTGCCACGCATGACGACACAGTCTGCCAATGAACCCTCGTCATCGTCATCAAAGGGAGTGTCATCTCAGGTGACAGGCCACTCTCTACCTGCTGGGATTAGTCAACGACCTGCAGAGATGACACTCGTCTCCGCAGCCGCCGTTCAGCCACGTCCAATGTCTGCAGCCTTGTCCTCGTATCCTCCAAAGACGGAGCATCTAGAGTCTGTTTCGGCTCTATCTCCCCAATCACCTTCCAGAGCCGTGTCTTCTTCGACAGTCATTGCATCTTCCAGTGCAACACCGGCCGTTCCTGTGATCTATAATCCTTTGGTTGCAAGTCTTCAATCACTTCGCTCCAAGGGAGTCCTTCAACCACTCCGTTCCCACTTTGCTGCGGGGCTGGTTATCAAACATCCTAACGTCTACAAAAGTGCAGGTGTCAAGAAATTCTCGCAGTATGTGGCCATGGCAGACGTAGCAGGAATAGTTGAGCTTGGTGGGAAGGATGGTAGTGCTTGGATTAGACTTCGGCCCGGATTCTATAATATTAGAGTAGAAGATGCAGATAGATAATAATTACAGCCAGGTGCTATTCGTGAACAAACGTTCAGAGTATGTATCTAAGTCCCCAGGACATGACCTACTGAGATGTCTTGAAAAGATTTTATCCCAAGATGATATCGATGGAAGATATGGATATGAAAGTACTAAAACAGGTACATTAAACTTAATTATTGAACAAGTACATGAGTGTCATAAGCTCATATATCACAGTGCACAAGGTTCATCTGTCGATACTTGAGAAGGATGGGTTGGACGATGAAGCTCGTCTAGAGGCCGAGTTGTTTTGTGTTTGTGGAATCTCGAGATGAGATTGCCTCATCTGGCGGACATGCATCTGGTCGGATTGCGAATATCGCCTCCAAAGACGCGGGCCGACATCAGAACGCAGACTACCCTGGTCGTCGGTGCTGTCGTCTCCGAGGTCTGGAAGATGTCCCGTATCACCTCGGACAATTGGAAGATGTTCGTTAGTGTTGCCCGAAGCAACGTCTGTTGAAGTGTTGTGTCTGCCTCGAACAAGTTCTGGGCGGGTTATTGTGTACAAGATTGTGTTAAGAAGACCGGACAGCGAAAAAACAATGCTGGCAAAGACAGTTGCTGCAGTGGGTATATAATGGCCACCAAAGTCGAGCCAGCGCACCAAACCCATAGGGAAGACGCAAAAGATATACACAGCAGGATAGCTATAACAAATGAGTTAGTAATGCAAAGGAGTTGATCATATACACTTACAAGAGCATGAGATTTGCAACTGCTCTTGCACGGCGATGCTCCTCTTTTTCATTTGAATTAATGGTGTGGTTCGCGAAGGTTCGAGGGTCTCTTGTCCGGTTTTTCCAATTCCATTCCAGCTTCCACCGCCTATCCTTCCCTGTTTCATCACCAACAACCAAAATTTGACGCATCACAAGAAAGATAAAGCCATTTATGATAAACATGAGGAATTCTGCCACCCATAACCACAGGTATTCTAGAGCGATTCTCTCCTGTCTGTATTCGTTTCTTACCCAACACCCTTGGATCCTTGATGTCAGTTTGTGAAACGGGTAAGAGGCGTTGGAAGACACACATAATCCAGTGTCTCCATAATAAGGCTTGTCTTCGTGTAGGTGTGTCGCGGCACCAATACCTTGCATGAGAGCAATGGCCAAGAATATCACTCCAATAATGTATTTTGAAGTCCATGGAGGTGCTTGCCAGCGTAGTACCAGTACCGAGAAGGTTTGAAAGGCAATGCACTGTTATCTCATGATCTTCAGTTATAGCAAAAGAAGCGGGCACTGGAGGGTCCCCACCAACGACCTATTCTCAGTGGTCAGTAATGAGCTCTAGATGGGCCGGGTGGACAGGACACACATGAAGGCAACACCCACATCCCCAAACTGCTTGAATACAGCTTGTGCCGTGCAAAGCGGACCTTCTGTAATGGTCTAGGGGACTACATTATTCCCTCATTTCGATAACAACTCACTATACGCACAGCATCGATGATCCACCGAATGTTGAGTAGCCCGCCTAAGATCAACACATTCACAAACTAATATCCATGTCACAGGCATGGAAGAGACATACCTATGGCTTGCACAAGCTCCGCAAACATGAGGCATATGAAAAAGCTCGAGTCAGCTGCATCATCGACATAGTCGACTGTCTTCTGAATAACCATCATTTGCCACATATTTATCCATTGCTCGGTCAGTTGCTTCTGCGCTAAACGGCAACGTCGATATCGTTTTAGTGATCTAAACTTATGTGGACTTGAGGATAAGATATAAGTGTTGCAAACGCAGGTCATACAGATATGTAGAGCAGAAGGCCGGAGACAGCAATGGCAGACAAGCTGATAGATAAATCAGGCTTATGACAGAAGTAATTGAGAGTCTGTAGTATGTGCCCACCTGGCTGATTCTACCATAATGAAGATCCCAAGTCGCTCTCCGAAGTCGAAGCGGGTGGACGAATCAGAAGACATCGTCTCGAACTTCGTTTGAAGGTCCTCTGTTGATATCCCTTAACTGTAAGGACAAATGTTTTGCGTGTAGGTCTAGCTGCACGTTATACAGTACTCTAGGATCAACCAGAGGAGAGAGAAGGATTCGGAGAGAGCGTGGAGAGTAGTTGGTTATCTATATCCCAGGACAGTTCATAAGTATCCGTGCCAAGTGGAGCTTTACGTGTGACTCTGTGAAGCTTCTCGGGGGCAGAGATATAATTGGACAGCGTTTAAGACGTCTATCAGCTGAGCGCTGAGGGAATGACAAAGTTGTCGATGGATGATCGATGAGTGAGTATTTAGAAATTAGGATATAAAAAGTTGTATACCCTCTGCGAAGCTCTCCCCTCAAATGAAATGCCAGTCAAAGAACATTTTTGGCCACCCACCATCGATATCGTCGTCGTCGGCTGTAGGTAACTCCTGTCGGGATCAGTGAGTCTGACATGCTACGTAGTTCCTCTCGAGCGCCATCAAAGAAGTAACTTGTCAATGCTACCGGGAATTGCCGTGACGAGCAAAGTATGTACATACCTGAGAGTAGTCTCAAAATAGGGATGCAGAAGAAGTTGGGTGACCGCAAGGCAAAGAGGCTAGTTGATGTCTGATGAAAACTCTGACGAGGATTGCCTTCGATTACAGCGACAACAACGGGTAGGCGATCATACTTGCTCAGGCCGGTGATTACCACAATTGACTCAATGGTCGGAGTATGTAGTTTGGATATTATTCGCTTCAGCAATCACAGGTCAAGAGACTGTCACCAAAAAAGGGCGAGCGGATTGATAAGTATGTATGACCCTTCAACGTTTCAACGTTCATGGCGAGGAAGAGGACTACATGCCATACGGTACTATACCCCAAAAGAGTTTGTGATTGACAGTTGATAACTACATGTCATAGAAAGTCGGGTATTCTGCTACTGGAGCAGCCCATACATCGTGATGAGGCTGGTACTAAGTATATGTATGTACTACATATCGATTGATAATTGATTGTATTAATATGCAACCAATAGCAAAAAACATCCCCTCAATATAGTAAGAATAAAAGTACATAAATGGGTAACGAACGACATCGGGAATCAAGAAAAAACAAAACCACTAATGTACTGAGTCCGAATGAAAGGAAAAGAGTATCCCATCCAACTTTTGTTCATGAGACCAAGGAGACCACTTATTCCTCATCCGACTCATCTGGAGGTCCTCCACTGATATCAACCTCCCCCTTCTCGTCCATATGAGCGTTGTCATAGCTTGCATTGACACCTGCATTCTTGCAAGCGCGTTCTTCCTCTTCTGCGAGCCCCAAAGCGTCCTTGGGCAACCATATGGTGCGCTGTGGGCGCGATACCGCTGGGTGCGCAAAGCCATAGTCATCATTGGATTCGGGTTGGGAACTGCTATGATTCTTCTCGACGACAGAAATATGGTTTGTATCGTCCGACGAGGGTGCTGGCTCCCTTGCATGCTGGTTGCCCCACGTTCGGTCTTTGATGCTTAGCGGGAGCGACTTCAAGAGGGGATGGTAGGAGTTGTTGATGATGGCATGGAAACCCGCCTAGAATAGTGATAGTTAAGACACGATCAGAAAATTTGAATGATCAACATACAGTAAGAACGATGAGCACAACCATGAGGGCACCTTCAGGAATGGCACTCGGTTTTATGTTCTCGTTTCGAGCAAGGAAGAACAAGGCTGTCAGGCAGATCTGCTGCACATAGAGGCCAACAAAGACGTGCTGAATCGCCTTAGGGAAGAACAAACCTCCAGTGTCGCTTGTTGATGGTTGGTCATATACCCAAAGGAAGAGGTATTTGTAAAGCATGTAGAATCCGAAGAACGTAGCACAAGCCAAGCCATTGATGATAGGTGAGATAATGGAGTATCCAAGAGCTAGAGGAAGTATATCGATTAGACAACAAAGACATGGGGTTGCACTAATGCATGGGTGCTCACTAATAACGACGAGAAGGGTGACGTTGGGGAAAGTTGTGCCCCAGTCCACACCGCCTAGTCCAAACTTAATGCCATGAACTGAACGAGGGGTGCTTCCGAGGATGAAGAGTTTGACGTAGTAGATAATCAAAGGGACAATCTGCAAGAAACCCCCGGCCACTACAGAAAGACCTTGAAGGACTATATACCTGGAAAGGTTTGAGCCCATGCCAGATTGGGGGATAACAAACGAGACTTACGTGAGGAAGAAGGTCGAAGCTCCTGGCAGGTTCTGGGCGAGGAGGGAAGGTACAGAGGTGGGATTATTGATGAGGCCAGGCAACGCCTTGATGATACCTGAACTGACTGTGACGACAAAGAACGAGTGCTAGAAATAGAAGATATGAATCTTCGTCCGGGTGGAAGGCATGTAATATTTTACGTACAACGACCAGAAAAAGGAAGAAACGGGACATCAACGAAAGCTCCAAGCCATTGCGCTTGGGAATACCCTCGAAACGGGCAAAAAGACGAAGGACAATAGGCAATAGCATCATGAGGACAGCAAGAAGAACTGGAGGGAGGATACCCGCGATGATACCGACGACAACCTTCGGAAGCTTGCAAAGCCATGCCAACCAAGAGGTTCTGGCACAGAGACCATAGACATTAGATACGATACCAACAAACGCGACTGCATATCGGGGGTTAAGCTGTGCAGGTTTTAGACGGAAGGGTCTTACCAGGAATCGCCCAGAAAATGATCAGTGCAGCTGTCGCTGCCCAACTGATTGCGATGCGAATCTAGAACTTTATTAGACTTTGTCTTATTAGCAATCTGAAGGGTGAATAATGTACCTTTCGTTCATATGGGTTCATGGAAAGATTGGACCAAATGACATCGTCAGGGGAGACCTCAATATATTTTGCGCCTGTTGAGGATCTCCTAAACCGCTGTAGGAAGGGCGTAAACTACAATCCACTCACTCATCCGGTATGGTTCATGATGCGTCAACGACTGTTTTGCCAAATGTGCTGCAATCTGATTGTTGAACGTTATGAAGGCGCTGTTGACGGGTGGGTAAGACTTTCGCTCCTTCTTTTTCTGGTCCTTCCCAGTTGACGTTTCGTCGGTTTTCCCCTCGATGCTATCCTTGTCGATAGGGTCATCGCTGCGGTCACGCACGCCCAATCCATCGTTCTCGATGATGGCTCTGCCCTCGGCTAACAGTTCTGTACAAGTTCTGATCTCGCTTCGACACCACTCGATGGTATCGACCTTATCGCCCACGAAAGGGATCCAACCAAGGCGATGTTGAGGTCTCTTATCCCTTGGAACAGAGACGACATCCAGCGACTGAGCAGCCTCAAGATCCGCCGCGTTTCCGCTCTTTTTCGCCTTCTTGATTGCAGCAAGGCGGAGCTTGGCGGCTGTTTTCAGCAATGAAGTCTCGGCAGATTCAAGCTTATTGCATGCAGAAAGGCGCCTGTCGTAGATGTCTGGAAGCTCTTTGAGATTTCTGGGGTACAATGATTAGGGGCTCAGTCGGTATCTATCAGGGGGGTCGAGGACATTACCTGTTAATCCAGACTTTCTTTACGCCACCTGGAAGATCATTAAAGGTATTGTAAAGAGCCTCTGTAGACAGGTACTTCGCAGGAATACCAGTGACAAGAAGGGTGTTAGCTTGAGTCGTCTTGGCATGTGCTGGGCTGACAAGGAATTGTTGTCGTTCTATGACGAAATTTTTCATTTCATGCCGAATGTTGTATAATATCCACGCTGGTGTTCATGTTGGTGCTTGATAGGAACGAGGTTTCTAAGACGTACCAGTGAAAAGATATACAAGAATGATATGAGCTGCATAACGCTTTTGCTCGGTCGGCGCAATGTTACCGAAAGTGAATATGTCCAGTCCTTTGCTATTGCCGACATCTGTATTTACACTGTCCACAGGCATCAAGACAGCCCAAGAAAAGAACCAAATGGGCAGAAGAATCTTCGTTATCATCCGAAGAAAGCGAACAAAGAAGTATGCGTCTAATCCATTCGTCCTGATGATATCGTGATAGTCTGCCTTGAAAACTGCAATGGGCCATAGAAATAATGATTTGCTCAAGGGTTCGACGCGTTTCCTGTTTGAGATAAAAACTTGTCAATAACTATTGGTGAAAATTCCGGGGAAATGTAAGAATGTCTCGTTCCTGACGCCGAGGGAGACTGTCGCATATTGAACGCCGAC
The DNA here is from genome assembly GCA_017657335.1 of Termitomyces titanicus. NCBI lineage: Eukaryota > Fungi > Basidiomycota > Agaricomycetes > Agaricales > Lyophyllaceae > Termitomyces > Termitomyces titanicus. Next base: position 19,436 of record JAGGAX010008353.1, on the reverse strand, counting down.
GTACAACTAATTACGTCGAGCAACGGGTGAAGAATTCTTGTGATTACTCACGAGGGTGGCGGAACATAAGTTCGTGGTTCATAAATAGCATTGAACCATGGTCGTAAAAGTGTAAATGCCGCGATTTCAGCGCCAAAGACAATGGCGTTGAATACGAGGGCTGTCACGAATGTCGCTGTTGACGCCGACGTGGCCTCGGAAATGTCGGACCTTTGGATTGGTTAGATGAACGCGAGCTGGTACGAGAAGAGGGAACTCACATGGTGGGACAAGACAAGTACTATCACCTGTTGTGTTTGATAACTTATAGTTAGTCTTGACGTAAATCGGCTGCAAGTTTCTTAATTTAGCACAGCCCCATGGTCCGAGATGCTCCTGCCCCTGCTCTCGATTATGTACTATTATTATGTAGTCAGTCCTCTTCCAATCCACTCCTTAATCCTAGAGAACTTACGCTTCGCCATACCGAGGGGTGTGAACAACTTAAAAGTCATCCAACCCGTAGATGTAAGTACGCGATTTCATCGTCTTCGGCTCGGTTGGAAATGTTATTTATAGTTGACAGTGTATAGCCACATACATACCAGCTGCAGTTGTGAATCTCCTATTAATACAATGTACAGAACATAATATGTATTCAGATTTTCGACGACGTGTGACATTCAGGCTACAGATATCCCATTAGATATCGAAAAACTTGCGTATAATCGCCGTAGAGACTCTAAGTCATGAATACTGAAGAGCTACTGAGTTCCGGGCACTGAGTCGACTAAGTAATAAGTCCTCTACTTGGTGGTGGTTTGCCATATCACGATTCTTGTGGTGGTCTGAATCTAATGATGTGTGGCGTGATGTGATCCACTGTGTCCGACTCGGGGTCGGCATTGAATTGTTTCCCATAAATTGGATCGACGTCATGACAGCACCTCTTGAGCACGCTCACCCAGACCTGTTTTTCCTGTCTCATTGTTCAATCACTTACACACGCTGGGGTGTTTAAACGTTTATGCATTATGGCACCCGCGTATGTGGCGACTCATCGGACGACAGACTGGGGACTCCTGGGAAGGACTGGGGTGACAATCTCCGCGGCTCTCTTGAAAGAATTGTCTACTGTGGAGCGTGTCCATGCTCACGAGAATACATGAATATTCTTCATGCATCATGAATTGCCACGTTGGATTGACATCGGACCCAGCGATAAATTTGGTCGCATTACATGCAACGTTACATAGACCTTCCTTCGAGAAGTTGAACTGCAAAGGACAAAGGATGTTTGTTCACAGCGATTAGCGAAAGCTCAAGTACAAACATACATGATAGCACTAAGAACGACAACACAAACCTAAGACCAATTTGTCTCAATCAGGACGATCCCTGGACTACCATCCGGTCAAGAACTCGAAGAACGGCATCCTTTGCGAGGGGAGGGGATACAGGAGGGCGTGGCACTTCCCTTAATGTATCATGTGCGACCAGACGCGCAATAATTTCACCCTTAATTATGAGGTTTGAGTATCATCAGGCACAAAGTAACTGGAAGAAGGCAAACCAGTTCCACAACAACAGCAATCACGATGAGCCTGAAAGATGATTATCAGGATTTAACATGAATAAGGCTTTCGAAAAGGTCCTTACCAGATGACAACCCAAGTTATCCGATTCATCTCATTATTATTTAAGTGGTCGTGGATCGCGTCCAGCTGGTATCGTTGAATATTTGGTTGAACAAGTTATTGGAATTTAATACTCACGAAATCACTGACAACACCAAGTTTCTCATTCAACACCTGCACCCGGCCCTTGATTTCCATATATTCCCTAACAGCTTCATATAGCTGTCCCAGACTCGCCTCGCTCCAGAACAGCTCCGGCACATCGAGGACATTTGAAACTAGGTTTACATCACGGCGTAATTTGAAGAGTCGGCCTGTAAGCTTGAGGGCATCGCGGCGGCGGAGTTGCAATTCGCCAGAGACTACGAGTTGAGAGGGAATGGAACGAGCGAGGGGAGAGGCGAGAACTTGTTGTGCGATCGTCTCATACCGCGCAAGAAGGGTGGATTGGGCAAGAGCGTGGGCTATCGAAAGTTTGAGAAGGTGTGAGCGGGATTTAAGGGCTATGGAGATCTCGAATCAATTACTACAAGCCATGACGATGGAAGGTAGCTCACTGAAAAAGTCGTTGTAGATTCTCGGATACGCAATATGAGGGTCATGCTTGATGTGACTTAAGCGCGGAGACTACCAAGAGAAGGTTAGGTAACATACAGCAAAATGGCATTCCTCAATCTCCCAGTGGTCCTCTTCCAGTGGTCGTCTTATGATCCCGGCACGTTCGATGTCCTCGAGGATGTCGCGTTCCTGTCGTTGGTGCAGCCCAAAGAACACGACAACTCCATACTCAAAGAAAACGACCTCTGCGACGTCTCCTTCAGGCCTAGGGCGTGGCGGTGTTTGCCAGTGAACTTTGCGCCTAGAGCCCTTACTTTGCCATGAAGATGTATGGAAGGGCTCTTGTTCAGATTCAGCTTCAGCTTCTGAAGGCAGTAGTGGCTCGTTCACGTCGGGCGGAGGGGGACCAGGGTCGGCAGGGGAAGAGGATATGTAACCTTCGTGAGAGTTGGTTGGTTGAGGTACGGTGGTATTGAAGTACGTTCCTTGATACCCGTCTTCTTCTGCCTCTGAAAGACCGGACAAAAAAGACCTTTCATTGGACGTTTTGACAGGCATGGACGAGCGAACGTTGGTATCAGGACCATACCCTGGTAATAATGGCAAATGATACATCTTTATCACAGAGGCGCGTTAGAGCAGCGTGATACAGGTAATTGGATTGACCCACTCACAACGTACAAAGCCTCATCGAAAATTCTAGGAGTGACATTGTGCTCCCGCTTCAAAAATGAAGCTAACAATTTGGATTTGAACGACTCTGCAACACAATAAGCAGTTATCCTCTTGAATCCTTCCTCCTCCCTCTGCCTCTTGGTCATCCGTTCAGCCTGACTCTTGAGCTCCCGCACACCATCCGTTTCATAGCCAAGGATCAGGTCCTCATCGATATAGGGTTTCGTTTGTGGAGCGGATGGAAGTACTACGAGCTTTTGAGAAGTTTTTGACGTCCGTTGGGCTTTGTTTCCCGCAGAAGTGAGAGAGGCGCGTCGTGCAGCCTTTGGATCATCGGCATTCAGAGATGGCATACGCGCCAAAGGACGACGTCTCCCTGGATTCTTTGAAGTGGGTGGCAATCGTATTGGACCTGATGATTTGGTTGACATATTGACGCTCTATTGAACATGTTATTCACTACCTGAATTAAGAGTGAGAGTTCTGACTTACCAGCAAATTCCCGCTACTGTATGTAGTTCCAAGAGTTAGCCCTAGGGTCGAGGCCACGTGGATGTCTCGGACCGCGGATGGACGAGTGACAACCGTGACGTGCACTGTGATGTCATAAAAGTTTTTGTAAACACAATGCGGCGACTTATAAACTTTTGTATGTAGTAGAGTCTTGGTACTTGACTCGTTTGCGTCGACTATTTTTCGACGCTATCAAGCATTCAAGCACCCTTTTTGGAAGCCACTGGGAAGGATAGGCCCATAAGGGCATCATCAGTAGGCAGCATAGGGAAAAGAACAGAAGACATGAAAGGAAACGTTGGTACGAGTCACTAAATCCAAACTAAATCACCTACCTATTCGAATTCGTGACGCCTGGTGATTACCAGTATCCTTTCGAACAAGTCAAAATTAAGTATTTATTCCGATTTTTGTCGTTTATCAGCCTGCCAGAGCAGATTCAACTTGAACTTGTTAATAAACACCCATCAAGGTCGTCAATACGAAGGAGCGAGAATTTGACAGACAAGGTGACGAGATCATTTGCAAGTACTTATCAACAGCTGGCAGAGCAATTATTCGAAGTTTTTTCTTTTATCTCTTTAGGTGTGCTGTCCACCACTCTTCAAACAACGAAAGATCAAGAGAAGCATCTCCATTTTGTCCAACATGCAAATCCTCGGTCTCCCTCGTATAAAGTTGACAGTCGCGAGGTCGCGTCGTCGCTCCAGTGCCAGTTGGGGGTTGTGCATCAGGAACAATATGTCCATGCGGAAGATTGAGAATCTTGGCGAATACGAGACATATCTCATATTTGGTATATGGCTCTGCAGCAGAGTAATGCAAGATCGGAGGAATGGATCCCTTATATCCTGTCATAGAGGAAGTCAGAAAAGGCAGGATAACTAAGCCCCGAAGACCACGTACCGGATAGGCGAACCAGGAAATCTGCTATATCGAGCACATTTGTTGGGTACCGTGTAGCATAATGATCCATTTTGTACACATTCCCAGATTGATCCTGGACTACATCGAGAAGAATGTTGACCGCAGAATCGGAGTTCTTCGGGGCAGGGCCATACCTTGTAAAGAATCTTGTCAATGGCGTGAAGATTTCGATGAGGGATCAGAAACGTACAAGACTGGTACACGCAACACGATTATAGATGCTCCGTCAACAGCGAGAACAGCAAGTTCCCCATCTCGTTTGGATTGGCCATAAGATTGCAAAGGATTGGTCGTAGACGAGGGAGTGTAAGGGGGAGACGTTCCATCAAAAACGTAATCTGTGAATACTTGTAAATAATCGTTCATACAAGTCTGATTTGAATCGACAAATCGAACCGGTAGAGATGTACACCAGAGTGAAGGACAGCTTTTTCGACAGCGAAGCCAAATGTCCAGGTACTTGCGCATTTAACTGGAGTTTGAAATGATCTCAATGACCTGTTACTTTGAGTTGGGTGTTGAACTTGCAATGCGGGTTCCTTCAGGATCCTGATGTATTCATCAATCTCTATTTCGCTCCATACGATGAAAAAACCCACCTTCTCTGCGACATCCGGCCGTCGTTCAGCAGCACAATGTATCACCCCTAAGGCATCCGTCCCGTTAGTTGAACTTCACGTCGTGAGAAGATTGGCATCGCTCGACAACGCACAGTTCGGTTTGAACTCGGTGAAGACCTTCTCTACTTCTTCCTCCTGTGCGAGATCGAGCTGTACTAGCCCTTGACCCGATCTTGTGAAAGAGAACCCAAGGACCTCGTGATGGGCGTTCACAAAAGCTTCACGAACCGCCGTGCCTAAGACACCGGACGCCCCTGAAATAAGCTGGATAAGATCCCATTTTCCAAGTATGAGAAATGAATTGAGATCTCGCCTGTGACAATAACTCTCAATGCCATAAAGTCGATATAGAACTCTGAACCAGGAGATAGGTACACAAGTATACTACTTATCTGATTTGAATGACCGAGATCAAAAAAATACAAGCATAAACATCATCAAGTATGTACTAACGTTCTATACGACTATGCGCTGCTTGTTTACCAGATTTACCCAAGGATTTACGACTTCTGATTCAAGTCTTCTTATACTCATTCTATTTCTCGAGTACATAATTAAACTTGTGAGTTTGAGTACGTACTGTTTAGGTGATTGTGCGACCGTATTAAGTGTCCGTTTCTAGCTCGGATATGGTGATCACCGCCTGACGCTTGTCCGCGCGCTCAGACCACAAGCCGTATCATCCCTGGCCCGACCGAGTAGCCCTGAGACAACCGCCTCACTGTAGTTTGCTCCGGAACACCCGGGAGATCGCGAAATCTTCGTACTCGAGATCATTAAGTCTACTAGCAGATTCTTCAGTCTCATTTGTCCCTTATGAACAGATGGATCTAACACAGTGCCCATAACAATGTTGATGCACGTTGAGACGACATCTGTCGTGGACGGAAGCCTAACTTGATATAGTGCGAGCCTCAGATTGACAACGCGGCGTCTTTCTGCCGTTGTTTGACGTGGCGAGCTTTCTCCAGGTTGAACTGCGAACACGAAGATTCCGGAGGCTGACTCTGCCAATGTATTTTAGGTTCTCGTGGAACTTCCTTCCTGTGTCTCCATTATTTTTTCGCAAAATTCCCCCATTGAGTGCGACTCGAAGACACGTTAGATATGACTTGACAGGAAGTTACTTAACTGGATCGGGGTACACCACATCTTGTTTCTAACGCTCATCATTACCTATGGCGATCTAAGGTTTTTCCCAACGTACAGATTTTTATCTACATTTATCTGTTCATCTACACGACTCATACATTGGGGCCTTTCGACATCGTTGCGCAAGACGCGAGCAACACATCGCGTAATGTCCGAGGCCAATTGCGTGCCTCTTTGAGAAGGGGATGTTGTCCAAGTAGCTGGCATAGGTAATGTGACGACAGAGCAATGTCATATAGCAAGGTCTGAGTCAGTGCGGCGACGCGATGCCCCTCCAAGTGAAGTAAGTCATTGTTGTCAAAGGACATCTCAAATTTCCAAAACCCATGCCTAACTATGCCTCTCCGATACTTTTAACCATGTGGACCCATCACGAAACCTCGTCTCCGCTTACAACGCGACCGACGTCTCGAGTATCCGAAGATATCTACTCTTGCAATTGGGTATCTGGCATTTACGGCTTCAAGTTGATGCATTACCGTGAGTCCACTCCCAGACCCATTATCAATTATTCCTTGAAGTTAATGTAAGAATATTCATGATTGGTTTGACCTCTGATTCCTGCTTGCCGATTTAGCTTAGATTCTTCGAAACAATCTATAAAAAGTCAGTTCATCATATCTATTGCATGACATAACAAGCAGATAGAAGAACTCTTTAATCAATACTTGATGTCCACTTGTCCGATCTCGCTGCTCTTTGATCTTGGTGGCTCTGATTTAATCCATCCACTGGTAAGAGCGTCGTCAACCCCGCGATACTCATGCGAGTAAAAACCGATATATGGCAAGGCCTCAAATCAAACCCATGATACCGTCCGGACAAAGTGTACATAGACATATTGCACCTTCAAGAACTCTGTACTTAAGCAGATCATATCAGGACAGTTGTGATATTTGGATGATGTCACTTCGTTCGTATATTCTTTCATCAGGTGTCGCAATCTATTAGTACTTACTCGACTGTTAGTTAGTCCAGTGCGGTCATGGTATCTGGGCAACCGATTTCTTAAGTTGAAATGGTCCACGTCAACAGTCGGTGCTATGTACCTGAACAAAAAATAGCCAACCTCCTGCTTTAAGATCAGTACCGTGTTGCATCCCTATCAGGTAGGAACTCAAGGGCTTGAACTTTGCTCCGATGTCCACCTGTTATCTCTTGCAACTCTAAGTAACATCCGCCTCGCAGTTAAATTGTCATATATCCACGACGAATGAGAAATGATTCGTCCCAGCGGAAATATGACTATCCCTTGCATCTCAACGCTGAGTAACATCCATCTTGTAGTTTAATTGTCATGATATATGACGCAGTCTTCAGATTCTCATTTAAATCAGGAGATTTGTGATAATACTTATGTGTTTTTGTGTATGTCCTCATTGGGGTGGAAAAAACATAGTATATTTCACAACATATAAACATGCCATACATGAGCCAACACCATCATGACGTCGAACGAACGAATTGTCATAAATCAGAGTACTAGTAGGCTGGTGACCAACTCATACAGGCCTGCAACGCCCTGATGATTAAAATCTATCATTTTTTTCTAAAAAGAATATCTGTTGTCCCATTGGAAATGGCTATTGTACCGACATATAGTTTAATTGTCATATATAAAGAGGTCTGTCAAAATTCTTACGTGTTTTTGGGAGTCTTTGAATGATATGTTTTACATATACTCATGATCAGGCGGCTATGGGTTGGTCACCAGCCTACTAGTACTCTGATTTATAACAATCTGTTCGTTCAACGTCATGAATTGGCATGTTTGTATGTTGTACACACTGTGTTTTCTTTTTTCACTCCGATAAAGACCATCCTTACACAAAAACATCATAAGTAGTACTATGATCATGATGAATCTCCTAATGAGATATGACAATTGAACTACAAGGCAGAGTTGAGTGAACATCCGAGGAAAGTTCAAGCCTTCCAGAGCTCAAATTCATCTCGGATTGCAACAGGCGTAATCAGCAAAACTGGTAATCAGCAAAGCTGGTGTCAAACATGATAGATCGCGGCGTGATCCGCTCTTTTGATACTTCTTGCTAGCAGTGCCAGTCTCTTGACAGTTTGTATCAGAATCTAATTATCGCTGTTGCTGATTACGAGGAGCTCTTCCCAAGGAATTAACCTTGTGAATCATCATGGATCATCATGCATATATATCGTGGATCCTGGAAATCTTCCTCAGCGTTTTCCGCTCAAACTTGAGCTGTTCATCTAACTACCTATATCGTATCTCCGCTGGAACGAATCATTATGCATTCTCGTAGTCGCGGAGACTCGATGTCTAGCGTTGTCCCACGTTCACTGCTATCCTCTAGATTTGCAGACTCGCATATGACAATCTACCGGTATCTGGCATATTTGTTCCCATCGAATGTCTTTCATGACGAGCGTAACTTGTGCTAGGTCCGCTCAGATGCAACTTCAACTTTACAGCCCATGCATTAAAATCTCTCGGGCCAACGACAACATAGGGCCCTTGGCAGTATTTGATAGGCATGATCAAGTGGGAGGGAGGGTTATTCTTGATCGTGGTTGCTATCACACTGGACGGCTGTCAATATCTGTGAGGAAGTGACATCATCACTAAAAAAAACTCAAAACCCACTCATTCATACTTAAATAGATTGATGGAACCTTTAACTATCATCCTTCCGCTGTTCACGTGGAAGGCGACGAGGTTGCCGAGCACTCCACCCCTGTAAGGCGGAGACATGTCTTCTTTTCCTCGTCTTCTATCATCCCAGTCTCGCCCGAAGCCAATCTCCTACCTCAATCAGCCTTATGCGACAGGTTCATTAGGCATCTGCCTAGTACCTTCAGCCCTAGTTTGAATGCTACGCCCGTGGACAGACCATTTTCTTTTGCCTTTGAATTACCTCGAAGCTGTCGTTCCGGCGAAGAAATCCCTCCGTCCTTTTCCAGTTCTGTGTCAAACGCGGTTGATGTGTCTTATAAGATCAGGGTTGTGTGGGAAGCCAACAATGCAATAGATATTCCATTTGTGTAATGTAAAACTCTCATTCCTTCAAATTGCGCGCTGATCGTGTGTGGTAGATTGGAGGTCCCAATTTTGCTGTACTCTCATCATAATTTCCAATCCGTGGATGTTTTGTCGCAAAATCCTCAGTCTTGGTTGGAAATGCCTTTGAAAGCAGATCGACCGATACCTTTTCGATGTGCAGTGAGTCTTCTTGGTCCATCCTTGCTTTGAGATTACAAGTCCTATTTCAGGTCACCTTGCCCACCTTGTTTACATTTTCTCGTTCGTCGTCGATTCCATACTTTGTTGTCTTCACAACAGCACCTCGGTCTTCAGCACTAGCTCAGGAGATCGCTACAGATGCGACAATTTCCGTGTCCTTCCTTCAGCAAGTCAGTGTCGCCGAGAAAGTTGTATCATTATCGACGCCACCTAATATACCCTCGAGTGGGAGTGAGGAATTAGACTTCATACGAAATAATTTTCTCAAGCACATCAGACGAGGGGGTCAGTCAATTGCCAAGGTGGTTAAATTTCCCGAAGAAACCCCAAGGTTGCAAGACAAGCCATTACCTTCACTACCAAACGAAACTTTCACACAAATCACGACCTTGCAGAGTAGAATTTTTATGGGTTTCTCCAAACGACCACGTCTCTCACGGGCAGGGTCACCCATCGCTGGAGGATTACGCGGATGGTCTTCATAAAGACAAAATTCTCGTACCAAAAGATATACTTCCATGCGTCGACTGGGCAGGATTGAACGTCAAGGTACTGTTGTTGGTCGTTAACTTCCGCATCTAGAATTTCTCAAATTTTAAGTGTAGTATTATCTCGATGTGTCAGTGCTTGTCGGCCTGGACAATCTCCGCGCTCGAGTCCCCATTCGCATAATATAGTTATTCCCTCTAGCATATGACTATTAACGTCTTCGTGGAGTAGGCCGATTTATCTGGTATGGGAACTTACTAGTACTGTCTTTGTACGATGGATTATAGCCTAGTACCTACTTAGATATGGAATTGGTTCACGAAGCTCTGTTTCTGTCAGTGCCTGTGACAATATATTATCTAGACGGAATCAAGCCAATTTATCTGACTTACGCCATGACCAAAGTCCTCAAACAAGACTCAACGTACAACGTTCAATAAGTGACATGAAAGAGAGACGCGTGTTCCAGATTAGGCTAAGGCTGGTCACGTGACATAGGCACCTTGTAAGTAAGGATTGTACGTACTCACAGAACACTAGATCTCGTATTGTACATCAAGCTTCAAACATGGCCGAGCACCCCACAGCAACATGGGAAGCTATGCAAGATGGGAACACGTTCTACCGAAGACAACAACTCTACACGGTGACTGGCAAACTTCCGAATCTTGGTGATTATGTAGTGGCGGGTTGTAAGCATGGCGGTCCCATAGGTCACTTCCGCAGCGTTATTTCTCTCTCGCTTGAAGCTCTGACGCCTATTGCGCTAGCTGTTATGCGGGACAATTCGAAACTTGTTGCTATAGGGCGGGCCGCAATATCCCTCACCAAATCACAGATACAACTATATTCACCAGCTGGAGAAGCTCTTTTATTGCTTAGTGTGGATATTCTTATATCTTGAGTTTGAATAAAGTTGATTTATTGGCATTTTTGTAGTGGGATCAAGGCAGAATCATTCGTTTCGGTTGGACCGCAGACGAACGACTGGTTGTAGTGAACGAGGAAGGTGTTTACCGACTATACGACTTGCAAGGAGACTATGAACAGCATTCATTGGGAAATGAAGCCGCCGAGTTGGGACTCATTGACGCTCGCATTCAGGACAACGGTCTCGTGGCCATGACTGGGGCATTGACTTTACTTGAAGTGAAAGGTTGGGAAGGTGCACGACCGCTTACATTGGCCAGTCCTGGTAAGTGTATCAGCTCTATACGCGAGTTGTAGCTCTAAAAAGAACAGGACTTACTGACCCACCCCATGTTTGGTCTGTCATTCCTCCTGACGTCAATATCTCGAGACATGTCGAAGTCCTTCTATCGGTAGATTCAACAATATTGAGTGTCGACAACTTAGAAGTGGTCGATCAACGACTTTCACGCGGTCCCTTCACCCATATATCACCATCACCCAATGGGAAAGCACTTGCGTTACTCACATCCTCCGGTCTACTTTGGGCAGTGTCAACGGACTTCCAAAGAAGCATGGCTGAGTTCGATACAAATACAATACACGGAGTAACAGGCCCTATTCTACAAGTGGAGTGGTGTGGAAATGATGCGATCCTGATCACTTGGGACACCTTGGTGGTTCTAGTGGGACCTTATGGAGACACAATCAAGTATGTCCCACCATCGTCTTCTATATCGGTCTCTTGAACAGTCAATTCAGATTTTCTCAGTCTGGTCAACCCTTCATCGTAACAGAGCCTGATGGTATCAGAATTATAGGTCCTGACGTTTGTGATATGGTTCAAAAGGTCCCTAGTAAGCAGCCGCCAAATTGTTTCTTCATCTTACGTTGGTTGACAGTGATGTTCAGAATCTTCCTTGTCAATCTTTCGTCCTGGATCAACAACACCGTCAGCCATCTTGTATACAGCATGGGAGAGTTTCACGCAACACCTTCCCAAAGCTGATGAGAGTATTCGAAGCATACGACCTGATCTTGCAGCTGCTGTAGATGAGTGTATTGATGCGGCTGGACAGGAATGGGAACCGTATTGGCAACGCCGATTGCTTAATGTAGGTTTTTCGAATTATTTCACTCGAGTAACTCAGTAGTCAAACTCATTTTGATTAGGCTGCTAAATTCGGGCGCGGGTTTCTTGACCTTTATAACCCGACAGATTTTGTCAATATGGGACAGACGCTCAAAGTCTTGAATGCTGTCCGTTTTTACGAAATCGGCATCCCCCTCACCTATTCACAGTGAGTACATGTTTGAATTAATTCCTTCTGTCTGGTTGGTCTGATTCTCACGCAAGATACATCTATGCATCACCATCTCAACTCGTCAAGCGACTAACATCCCGTAATCTCCACCTTCTAGCATTACGTATATCATCGTTTCTATCTCTCAAGCCTGATCCTGTCTTAAAACATTGGGCTACTGCAAAGATATTACGGTCTCGGCCAACCACGACAGGAACAGGGAAAGATGCGGAGTTGAGTGGGGATGACGAAGTCTGTAAGATGATCGTGCAGAAGTTCAAGCAGCTCGGTGGAAGTGATGTAAGTTATGCGGATATAGCGAAAAGGGCCTGGGAAGTGGGACGGTCAGGGCTTGCGACGAAGGTGTGTTTAGGCTTGGGTTTCGAAGTTAGACAATGCTGACTGGAATGGATTGTCTTGTAGTTGCTGGACAATGAGACGAGGGCTTCAGATCAGGTTCCCCTGCTTCTTACGATGAAGGAAGATCGACTTGCGTTAGAAAAGGCCGTGGACAGTGGAGATACCGATCTCGGTAAATTATATCTCTTACATAGTATATGTCGACTGATAATCATCAATTTCACAGTCTATCATGTTCTCCTCCACCTGTACAAGCGATTGACTCTTGGAGACTTTTTCCGACTCATTGAGTCCGGTGGTCCCAAGTTGGTGCCTGCGAGTCGACTCTTAGAGGTTTATGCCAGGGAGCAGAACAGGGAGATGCTTCGTGATTTTTATTATTCAGACGATCGACGTGTGGAGAGTGCTATTTTATTGCTGGACGAAGCATTGAGACTCAAGGTCTGTTCCTTAAGTATGCAGTCGCTGAGTGATTCCAGTACTGATGCTTGACCAAGGATCAAAATTCAAGACTCGCAACTGTGAAAGCGGCTCAGAAGTTTTTCTCAGATGATAAGGACCGTGCGTTCGAAGCGAAGGTAATAACTTCGATAACTGACATCTCTTTTCGACTCATACATCGTTCGTATCAGATGATGGACGAGTCCGTCCGCCTTCTGACATTCCAACAACAACTGGAGAACGAATCTAATGGAAAAGTAGATTTCTTTGGGACGAGCGTTAATGAGACAATACGACTGTGTATTCTCAACGGGTTGTCCAAGCGGGCTGATAAGGTTAAGAGTGATTTCAAAGTGCCGGACAAGAGGTGTCGTATCTTTCCTTTCCTCCACGTGTTTCATTACAGAATCCTGATCACAAAACAGATTTTGGTATCTAAAACTCCACGCTTTAACAACCCTCGGGGACTTTGAAGCTCTTGAGGCTTTCTCGAAATCCAAGCGCAGTCCTATTGGATACGAGGCCTTCGTTCGGCACCTTGTCGATACCGGGCACGCAAGGGAAGCTGTGTCATATGTTCCGAGGTGTGATGGCCCGAAGAGAGCAGAGATGTACGTGCTTTGTGGGGAGTGGAGGTTGGCGGGTAATACATGTAAGGAGAGGGGCGATAAGAAAGGGTTGGAGTGAGTGATTTTTCTGTTGTTTTTGCTAAAGTAGGGTGCGCGACTCATGATGGATTGGTCTTTGTAAATAGGGAATTGAGGAAGAGAGCACCAAATTCGATGGTTTCGAGGGAGCTGGATCAGATTTTGGTGGGTATGAAATAGGCGTTTGATGTGGTTTGGACAAGGGTGATCGTCGCAGACTCTGATATCTTGTTTCTTTCATACCCAAGCTCCGTAAGTAGTAATAATGTTTTCACTGATTTCAACGGGTTTTCATTCATTCACTGCTGTTGTGCACTGGATCTGCCATGTAGTATTTACATCCTCCAAAGCCTTGTAGCATTACAGTAATACGGACATAGGATTCTGCATCTTAAGAAGGACAAATGGACTTGAGCTTGCAGCTAGAGAAAAGGAGTGATTAGAATTAGGGAGTCGTGTCTTGAGAGCAGAGTAGAGAAAGAACTCACACTGCGTTGTCAGGCGAAACGTAACAGCAAGTGTAACGAGGCGGGCCTGTGACATAGGAGTACATTCATATGATGGTTAGTCAGAAATCCATTGGGAAGAACGACGATGATTTACAAGTCTGGATTGGAAAGGGGAAAATGTTAGATGTGTGTTGTAAAGGGCATGGATGTTAAACGTTAAACGCTAACACTCACTCCGACTGGACCAATGAATCCTGCGCCTGTTGTGTGGGAGGAAGAAGTAAGTATATATAATCGAGTATAGACATCAGACGAACAGAGGTCTCCGGGCTTGAGGCGTTTACTAGCAGTGATGCTGTTGGCAAGGACCGCGGTGACGAGGAGGAAGATGGTGGTGATAGAGAGTTTGTTGAACATTGTCTGTGTACCAGTCCTTGATTTGTTCAACACTGGGAGAGTCGCGATACCGGTGGAAGTTGTTTCGAGAGAGAGGGGTTTTTATAGGGTTTCCAAGACATATTCGGACGGGCATGCATGATGACTTACCCTATTCGACAATTCGACAAGAACCACCGGGATTCTCTGTATTCACCGTGAGGAGGAGATCGTCCGAATGGTTGACAAGACGAGAGTCAACCATTCATTCTTCCCTAGTACAAACGCCTTGCCAGGAGAGGCACGTTGAGATATTCTCAAGATAGCAGTGGCTTGGCTTGGCCTGAAAATGTTCGAGAACGTTTGAGGGATTATGAACGAACCGTCGCACATCCTTCGAGTGAGAGATACGTGAAAGAAAAGTTACTATGGTTGGCGCTATCTCAGCGGAGGACGGAGAGCAAGCCTGAGGGGTGGAGGGGGCAAGAAAATGTGGTGCCCGTGATCTGCATATGATGTCGATTGTCTTTCAGATTGTACAAAGTCGAGAACAATATCCCACAGAATATGTTTGTGTATTGAGCCAATGAGGATGGACAATATTAAGCGATCTGATGAAGGAGATAAGATGAAGATCCCGTGCCCCCTTACACAACTACAAGGCACTCATGAGGTTTACCGTCCATTCCGGATCCGCTGGGTATAAAAAGGGGGAAAAGAAAGAAAAGAAAAGAAATAAGAAAGAAATGGATAGAATTTCAGAATTTCACAGTTTCTTGTTAATCATTTTGTAGCAACTATATATGTACAAAGACGGCCACCATCCGCTCCTCGACAATCCTGTAACCGCCCACACTTCTTACACGGGACAGAGCAAGGCATTTCACAACTCAAGATATCACTGTTCCCTGGACACTCTGCTTTCTGGCAACGTCGGCATTTGCGAAGATTTTCTTTTGCGAACCTCAGTTGGAACAACACGGCGACGTTTGCTAGGGCATGCATTGCCTTGCATGCTAGGGATCCAGTAACTGTGAGATTTCTATTTTATTATAAGAATGGCCTTGACGTACACTGATTCTTCGGATGCCTCATTGGAAGAATCCAGATGTGGTTGTGTCGGCTGGTTAGTACTACTAAGATCAATGGCAATAGCTGGCCCGGGTGTCGGCATATGCTCTGCCAGTAGAAGAGATGGACCAGGACTTGAGTAAGGTATAACTGGAGGAAGATATACATCAGGAAATCGGTTGCTTTGGTATTTGTCCAAGTATGGCGTTGGACCTCTTGGCTAAAGAACCCATAATTGTCCATATTAGCCTATTACAAGTAATACAGGTCATTTCAATGATGAACAAGAGTAGATTTGCCAAGTTTATTCAAACAAATGTTATGGTGTCCATACAATGTTGAACCATATAAATAATGGTATCCAATGTTGATCCAATATTAATATTCACTTGTAAGACGCGCGTATAGATATCCTTGTCTGTTATGATGTGGCACATAACCCAGGCGGTCAGCTTCATCAAATTCTCTTTGTTCTGAGCGCAAAAATGGTTATGTGATATATATGATTCATTGATAGAAGAGTATTAAGATGAACTCAATCAACACATAGCAATGTTAACTGGACATATTTGTGCTATTGACCATAGCTTCAAGGTACATTATAAATTGTCTATTCTAGCTAACTTTTGTTACTGACTCTGTCCAGTTAGCAAAACATGTAGTTCAAGTTGACAGCTTTCAAATATTCACTGCTCTCCTTACTGTGACAAACAAGAAAGGGGAGATCCAAATCTGCAATCTGGTGGCAACCAAGTCTCATTCCCAATTTGTGCTTGCATTGGAGAAAATACGAGAGTCTCTCAAGCTTTATGGTCATGATCAACCCAAACTCTTTTACACTGATAACATGGCAGATTCAGAAGCTTGCACCTTAGAACTATCACAATTCTTGGTTCCATCATTGAAGGTAATATTCATGACTGATTCAAAGTGATTCAGTCCTTGCTATCATGGCATATGATCAAACCTAGAGGCTCAAATGTCAGTCAATGACCTCCAAATCCTGAGCTGAGGAATATTTACTTACAAAGAATCAATGCAAGCAATATCAGATCTAGAAGTGATAAGACTTTTGAAAACTTTAAAGAAGTGGTCTTTCCATAGCCCATTGTCATCAAAATGCAGGGTCTCATAGGACAGTGCGCAATGGAGATCTCCATATTTGATAGCCCACATAGCATTCTGCAAGTTGATGAATGCCTGGTACACTGGTTCTAGCACAAATAATGGAAAACATACTTCCATAAAGGGAATTCAATAGATAAATCCCACATTTTATCTTGCGGCACAAGGCAAATCGGGCAAGGATATTTGCCATTGAGACCATGAATGAGAGACATGACACACTTAAATTTGTCAGGCATATAATTAGTAAAACCAGGATGAACTTACATTTCTTCATAGTCAGAAGATAATATAAGGATGATTGGCCACAGCCATCTCAAGATCTCATCAGCTTTGCTTGTTTTCCACTCACCATTCTCAGCCAACTTCAATATCTTCTCCAGAAAAACTCAAAAGCACTTATGCCATACCACATTCTTGAAATTTACAAATCCCTTTTTCCCCATCTCTGCTGTATCTTCATGAAACTACAAGATGTCAGTTCAATGCATTTGAGTGCAAAGAGGTGATGAACAAACAATGGGCAACCAGCCAATTACGTGGCCTCCACCTCTTCCATTCATGTTGTGAATGAAGTGTAGAAGGAATGCATATCGCCCAACAATTGGGTACCCTTTTGCTGTCCCAAAACTTGAAAATTTTGTTTTGTCAGAATAGAGGATGAATGTAAGAAGTTTAGCTGCTAGATTGTTGGGTATACATGACTGGTACCATAGACCTGATTCAGAGTCTGAAAATTTGACTTTACAATATACAACATACAGCCTCCTAGGCCTCATTGCCTGTCCATGGCTTGGTTACAAACCGTTCCCAGGAAGTTCCTGTCCACCTATAATACCTCTGCGCATCCCAAACAATGTGCGGCACAATTATGAGGTCATCAATCACAGTTTTTGAATCAATGGCCCAGTCCCAGGGTTCATTGATATCATGCGGCACTCTCTTATACAAAACTTGATAAGACCTTTTCTCAAACTGAATAATTGTTGATAAATTTATCTCAAAATGATCAAGGTTGATACTGACATGGGTTTAAAGCTCAGCCACTTTCTCCCAAGTCTTCTTCAATTTGGCATCATTTTTCGAAGTAAAAGGATCCTCATCATTGCATGCAACAGCCCAATGGACCAATTTGATGAGCCAATTCAATTGAGACTTGTTGAGGGCTGCTTCAAGTCCTAATTCTGCTATTTTGAAATCAAGTCGCGACCTAGAAGGTTTCCAGGGTTTGAATTCCAGAGGTGATGTTGGCTTTGCAGGAGAGCATTCACTGTAAGTGCCTATCTTAGTCGGAATGTCAGAATGTGGATGATATTCAATTTCGAAGAGTTCTGCAGTGTTTAAATTATCCAGATCTAACAAAGGGCTAAGTGAACGTCGAGCATCGTCCTCCACCTGTGAGCCAGCTTCTGAATCATTTGGACCCCCCTAAAGGAAACTCAAGGAATGAATGGCATGGACTTGTTGCTTACTTACTTATTCCTCCAAGTTTTTGAAAGTTATTGCAGCAGATTCAGGCATTATTACCACTGTCGTATCCAGATGATTGGCTGTAATCATTAAGCAGGTTCATGAGAAAATTTGTTGTGGATTTCACATACCTGTTGCACTATTGCAGTGCCTTGATTCATTGATAGATCCAAATTCCAATGATTTCTCAGCATAATCAGATTCAGACCCCCTGGATTCAGACCGACCTTGATTGAACTTGTCAGTCATCTAATACTAAGGAGATCCATTAGCTTGTCAATGAACTCAAGTCACAGTAACTGACACAATTTATCTGGGACTGGTGATGACTTGGTAGAATCTGAATCAAGCCACTTGAAAAACACCGAGGTCTGCTGTTTGTTCTCTTGCTTCTTCATGCAGGCTTTTTGGTGCATCCCAATTCCTTTGCTCCTACAAGTCCGTCCACAGATATCACACCTTGTGTGACTGTATGGAGTTTGAGGCAGAGGGACATACATCAGGACAACGACACAATAGACAAGATGGTCAATGTAATTATTCAAGTTAATAGGGAGTATTTGCAAGGGGGTTTCCATTCGAACTCGGCTAGCATCAGTTGGAATTAGGCACAATTGATGGACAGCTCACTTCCTGGTCTATACCTTTCCAGGCGATGTGACAGTCACCTTGGAACCTTCTCAGCACCGTCGTTGCAAGTGTACGCGCTCCGTTGCCAACTATACTTGAGCTCACGGTCAACTACAAGGTGATATCCATGACTTCAATGAACTTATAACATATTCCTAACTACATGGATTAGGAATCTCGATTGGGGAAAGTGATGAGCGTGACAACTCTCGAAGCATCGGCATCTGGCAATCATGCCAAGAATTTTCACTTGGCTAAGTTTTGATGGAATTCATTTTTGCCCAAAACCCCCTTGCAAATACTCCCTAATATTGATGTTATTATGTGGGTAAATCTGATGTACGCCTATCTAAAAAGGCCCAATTAAGAAAGCCCGACAACCGGATCTGACCTAATCGGGTTTTGAACCTGATAAGGCGCCCGGGATTTTTCCGACATGTAATAGGGTTTGTTTCACTTTTTCGGATGGTCAAAGATCAAATCTTGAGCTATCACTTTGAGGAGCACACCAACAATAGATAGGATGGATACAATGTTTTAATGTGTTTCTAAACCCAAAGAGCATATCCAAAAAATGTAGTTCAAAGTTTGGGGTTTTTGTTTGTCCCCTGCCAAATCAAGTGTCGGAAAGTGATGACATGCACTGTAGAAGATACTGCGCACATCATTGCATTGGAGCAGGAATCATGATGAGCATGGATATGCTCGTGAACTAGGTTTTTGTAACTGTCCTCAAGTATATCAGAAGATATAAACATGTAGCTTGATTTGACACAGCCAACTCGATGAAGTTTTTTGGTCCCATGTCCATCAAATCATCGTTCCCTTTCCTTTACCATCATTGGACACGCTACATAAGACGTTCTATGCTTCACTCTCGCATACTTG
>JAGGAX010008352.1:0-81384 GCA_017657335.1 Termitomyces titanicus | reverse complement strand
GGAATGTGGCGCTGGATAATCCAGTGCAGAGCCTCAGCAAAGAGGTTAAAAATGTATGGTGCGGATTTGAGACCAAAAGCTAATACAATGAGGTAGTAAAACCTTGAGTCCCATTTGAAACCAAAGAGATGCCAGTCTTCGGCTCGCATGGGGATGTGACGGAAAGCGTCCTTGAGATCGAGTTTTGCCATCAGAGCCCCATGGCCAAGCTGGTGGAGGTCCTCACAAGCTTTGGCAAACATGTCATAGACGATATGGCCTTCGCTGTCTGGGATTCCGTCATTAACTGAGGAGCCCTCAGGCCAAGACAGATGGTTGATGAGGCGCAACTTTCCTGGATTCCTCTTGCATCCAACCGCACCCAGCGGCGAGCAGCAAAAGTTTGGTAGAGGTGGAGAACGGAAAGGGCCTACAGCATGAGATTGCTCAAGGAGGGAAAGGATGGATGCATCCACAAACTCGCCATTCTCAGAAGAGGACTTAAGATTTCTGCATGACTGAGGGTGTTGTTCACCAACGAATCCGACGTTGGCTCCAAATTTGATTATATTAAGAATGGAAGATACAAATGAAGGATCTGGGTAGTCACATAGATAGAATTGCCATGCATCAAAGATGAGAGGCGATTCAACTGGTGAGCGGGAAGGGTGTGGCATGGATATGGAGTTAGAGCATGGATCGGAGTTGGGGCATGGTGGAGGTGGTGGACCTGGAGGGAAAAGATGTGAGTTAGCAAGGTTAGGCGAGAATTTTTGGGAAGGTGAAGAAGACAACGCCAAGACTGTAGATGAGACCTGTTTAGCGAGCTCCAAGCCCACTGACATGCGTCTTCATGATTTCTTACAGTCCTTCTCCATGTGATCCTTGCTCCCACATTTTTGGCATTTGTGGATGCGGCCGTCTGGACATGGGGATGTGGTGCATGTACCCTTGTTAGATGCGAAGCATACCTCAGAACTGACATCACGCTCACGCTTTCCCACAGATTTGCATGATGAAGTCGGCGCTCGCGCATTGCCAAGGCAGAACTCAGTAAGGAGGAGGTCATCAGGTTTGGCCCAGCCGGTGTAGGAGCCCACAAGCATCTCTTGACGGCGATTAAGGTGGAAATGGATGTGGTATTGGAGGACGGCAGACCACTCGTACTTCTGATTCAAGTTCATCAGATGCAAAGAGTACTTGGTGGCCCTGTGCCCAAATTACAAAGGTGGCGTGTGCATGGCCAGAGGAGGCCGCAAATGCCTGTAGGACAGCAAAGTAGGTGGACAGAGGAATGAGGAGAGTGTGGAGAGAGGGGTAGTCCTTGGTGCCCATGATTCTCGAGGTATTCGAGTCCGTACGTTCCATATCCATGCGCCGGGATTTTGAAGCGGGGTCCAGCTTACAGAGATCCATGGGGCGAAATTCATGACAGGCAATGTCCAACAGCAGGCTTGTCTCGATGGCAGGGAAGAGGGTGGGTAAGGACTTACCAGCGGGGAACTGATCTGTCAACACAAATGCTGGAAATGAAAGAGCGGAGGTAGGCTGTACGCCAGTAGCAAGGGGTGTTGTGAGGCCCAGTGACTGGTTTGCCAGTGCTGCGAGGGCTCGAAGCATGGTCATCATCCCTGTGAGTGCAGGATCGCTGCCTGGTGCTGAATCCTGTGGCTGTGGATCTGCACCATCAAGGTTCAAGGTAGGCGGGTCGAGTTTGGGCATGAAGGGAGAGAGTGTTGGAGATGGAGTAAGTGAAGGGAGGCCCGATGATGGTGATGCGGGAGGTGGCAAAGGAGACAGGGGGCAGTAGTTTGCTGGGGCAAACTGACCGTTGGGGAGGCGAAGACGACCTAGCGAAGGCGTGGTGCCTGCCAAAAAGTGTGTCCTGCAGAAACAAAAAAGCCGAGTCCGATGGACTGACGAGCTCTGTGTGAGTAGAGAAAGGAAGCAGGACGAGGGGAAAGTGAAGCGTAGCTAGGTTTAAATACGATGTCCGCACAGTGTAGAACAATGGGCCATTGTCAACAATGCGACAAAGCAATGTGATATGGCCAGGGGTTGCGACGCGACGTGACGTGTTGAGGGTCGATCGAGGGACGTGTCGCCCACATAGACGTCGATCAAAGGTTTTTGATCGGTTCATTTTTGAACACCCTCCCATCTCACCCTTATCCGTTACTATTTTCTCTTGGACTTTATTCGTTACCATTTTTTCTTGGACCTACACAATTTAGTTTTCAGTAGATTTTATCCCTCCCTCCCACCCTGCCCCCGACTTGCTGCCGCAAACAGAAAATAAAAAGGGGTCACTTTGGTGGCCGATACATGCTAAACCTCAATTCCATCCCTCAGACTCGAGAATAATCTTCAGGAACGATGAGCTGCAGAGGCGGGTAGTCAATAGTGGAGGCCGCCCATCATTGTTGTGGTTTGTGTATGGCATCCGCCTCACTATCACATCCATTCCAAATCACGTGCCTTCAAATATCTCTGGGCAGGTTCAAGCTGCGCCTCCGGCATTCTTTGAGTCACATTGTGACAGATATACCCCAATTATAGATAGGTAGGAATTGGCTTGACACACTTACTAATATATTTGCGCGCTCGTCATATCAACTGCGGTCTCGAGTCTCGAGTCTGATCCTTAGTATGCAGAAACGGTGTCCGTTTCCGAAGACTTATCCTCAATTCTCTGTCTCCGATATCGAGGGTTACTGCGAGTACCGAATAGATAATTGGCGCTTGTCGCGCGATGGCAGGGCCTCCAAGGTGACTGGCACCCTGTTCGCTAGTCTGCAAGATGTGACTTTGGTTTTGTTCAATGCTTTTTTCTACTGGAGGGTGCGAACTAACAAACTTTTCCCAACGGGAGCTTCAACCGACGTGACTTTAGTTCCAGACTATTCCAAGCTTAGTAATGGTTATCGTGCTCCTCTTAATCCTGCTGTGGTTTCAATCCCGAGAAGTCCTTCATGGTGCGGAAATGTTTAGTCAAAATTTCACGCTGAAGCTCATGATTATGTGTTGGTTCAGAGTCAGTGATTGTCATCCCAACGCTTGGTATCCAACTAGAGACTCATCGAGGACTGCTCGGACTCCGACTTTTTTCATCACGACGCTTCATAGAACTCACCGCCCTGCAGGATGTTGTTATTCACGAAGGCTTGAGGGGCTGGGATGTTCGTTTCTATCTTGTGGCCATAAAATACGCAGGTCCTATCACAATCTCCCTAGAAGTTGCTTATCCAGTGAGTCATTTCTATCAGCATTTGGAATGAAAGGGAAAACGATGATGATGTTGATTATCCTAGAATTTGCTGCCCCAGCAACCTGTACTCATCTATATACGTCACAGTATTCAAGAACAATTGTTTAGATCGACGTCCTATCAGAAGCAGACCACTACACCGTGCCAATAATATAGGGAGGACTTTCATGCCTGCTGCTATCGCGAAGATGCTTGAGAGTTCTCACTCTCATAGGCACTTAACAGGTCATCATAACCCTCATCGTCGCCCTCCTCTGCCGAACTTTCTCTCCCGACAGTTTCCCTCTGATCGCTGGAAGACTTCCGTGGCCGTGGTACTGATTTTCTGACCCGGGTTTCGTGATGGTCTGTCGAAGTCTTTCTGGGACGTTCTTTTGTCTCGGCGGACGCCTTCCGCGAGCGACGTGGGGATTTCAAAGAGATGGTAGTAAAGTTATGACTGTCGTCCGCTTTGAAACCAGAGGCTTTCGGCGTTGTGACTGCTTCGTGATCATCTGATGGCCATTCCACTGTGAGATGATTTGGATTCGGTAGCTTCCGTTCCATATCATGTGGAATGTGCTCAAAACTGAGATTGAGGGGTCCAGGAGTGTGGTGTTTAGTTCTTAAACAAGGACTCTGAAACGGTGTCTGAGCTAAAGACGGATCCAAAGTATCGTCGACCTTAGAGATCGGTGGGACAGTTTGTCTTGTCAGCCTGAATCCTGGATCTTTTATTTGCATACTGTTTTCATGAGGCTCTTGAACGACTGTCGAATTGCTAGGCTGGGATGTCAGTGAAGCTGAGTCTACCTTCTTCACGTAAAAATCAATTTGATGTGAGAATGGTGGATTCAGAAGTCCTCGATCAGCAGACGGGGCAGGTGATTCCGGATGTCTTTGGCGTCTGAAATTTGGGGCCATAGGCGATACTGACTTACGGTTAAGAGGAATGCGTCGACTCGATGTTCCAGTATCCGAATCCCAACCACTTCGACTGGACTGTGCAAATCGCAGGGCGTCGGATGGAGGCAACGATGAAATCGAGGACATGGAATCGCGATGCATACTACGACCCTTAAGTCTCATGACATCTCCCCATTGACTATAGTCAGGCACAGGGGAACTTCCTGCTGATCGCGATACAGGCCGGATGGGCGGGGAGGTGAGCAATGTCGATGGGCTCAGAAGCAGCGGCCGTGGCCCAGTTCTAGCCGTAGACTCTGAGGGTGAAGTCCATGCGAGGGCAGTAAGTGATGCTTGTGATTTATGGGTCCTGTCAATTAGCCCGTCTTCACGATTCTCCTCCTTGGGACTCTCTGTTATATCATGTCGAAAACTGAAGTTATTTCCAGCAGGTTGGAAATGATGTGGTCTGGGAGGGGGAGAGTTAACTCCGCTCCGGCCCATGATGCTTTTTGCCCGCCAATTGCTACTGACCTTGGCTATTGCAGCCATAGTGTCCGAATCTCTTATTTTATCGGCATAAGCCCAGATGTTCGATGTTGGGTTCGAGCTAGGGTTAATGATAGAGAGTGAGAAGGGGGTTGAAGGCGAGAGTGGCGGGTTAGGAGAAGGCGGTGGCTCCATTGAGGTCTGATTTGTTATCCCTCTCCATACTGTAGTTGCTAATCTCGATGTTAGGCTAGGCACATCGATGGTTGGAATTCCTGTATTATTGCTGTCTTCATGACTTGTTTCTTCTCGTGATTCATCCTCAGATCCTTCAGGTGAGATGTCGGGTGAAGGTTCCTGGTTCGTGAAGCCTTTCCACATTGTAGCTTTGATTCGAGCACTCAGGCTGAGTGTCTCCTTTTGAGAAAGTTCGGTTTCTTTGTCACGTTGAAAAGCCAAGTCAAAAGCGTCTTGTAATAGTCTGTCAATGCCCCCAGCGGCTTCGATAGGATAAAGTCGTAAAAAAGCCAGTCCTTCTATAAAGTCATGTCCTAACTCCCGTGGGCGCTGGGGAGATGGTGGAGGGTGCAAAACCTGCTCTTCTGACCATAAGCTGAAGGGATTATGGTCATTTTTGCCGAATCTGTTACAATTGAGGATTTGGTTCAAAAGTAAAAAAAAAAAAGCAAACTTCACCGGAATAATATTGCCTTTGCACGCACCAGCATTGCAGTGCAAACATTGATTAAGTGATCTACTTTCGGATTAACATCTCGTGTCCGCATTGGACATGAAAATATTGCATCCCAAATCGGGAGAACAGAAGGCAAAGGCAAGGTGTGAGTTAGGAGGGACGCGAGCCACTGGCTTCAGGTAGTTTTCAGCACACAGGCATGGTTGGTGAAGGACAAAAGAACACTCACTGAGAGTAATGAGGAAGAGCCGGATCTAATCCGCGTGCTTGCTAATGAAACAAGGCGTCAACACACAATTGCTTCGAAGAGAATTAGAGGGATTCACCAAGTCATTGAAAAGATCAGAGTCAGCCCATGCCAAACGATCACTTAATCCCTTCATACATATGCTCCTCTCTTCTACGTCATCTAGTTCTGAGAATTCTCCTACCATGGCCTCAAATAGCCAAAAGGTATCAGCCTCAACATGAGCAAGATCGTGAGGTATAATCTCGTGGTTTAGGACGGCATAGAGAGGGACTAGTAAGGAGGCAATGTGAGGGGAGATATTTCTTGGATTGATGGAAGCATGCACATAAAGTAGGCGCAGCAGGGCGTTAAAATGCTTCGGATGAACGATGTTCGCCTGGAAAGGTTTAAACGACAACAGAATTGTTGTGGAGTTATTCGTTTCCCTGCCTTGATCGACATCTGGCGATGATAGGGAGATATCTGGGGTAGTGATTACCATCGAAGGCTCCTCAGACTCAGTCAGAGGCGACGCTCCCTCAAGATTTGTAGCATGGAGAATGTCAAGGCGCAGGTTCAAATTCCTAGCCGAACTCAACTTAATTTCGTCCTTTGCATCGTCATCAAGTGGACAGGAACTGAATGAACCTGGAGCCCGTGAGAGATCGCCAAACAAAGTGGTAGGGACAGTAGAAAGCTGTCTTGAAACACTCAGCAACGTATCATCCAGGGGATTTGGCTCTAAATCTGGATATGACAGGGCTGAGATAGGGTCCAGAAGTCGTTGTACCAAACCCTACGATGGAAATGAGTATTCTGTTGTCCTCGAATCATGTCAAACTCACGTAATAGCTATTACGCTGTGATTCAATTTCCTTGGTCCATGACGCCTTGACCACTGGGAGAACTCCGAGAAGTAGCCTCTCGGATAGTTCAGTTACGCGAAAACTTTGATAAAATTGGTCCTCACTTCCATATTCGGGGCCGAAGCCATCTAGGTTCATCGGGTATACCTAGATACAAGGCTGTCAGGTTACCGTATGATGGTAAGAGAAATCTGGCTAACCACGGCGGCACAACCGGCGTAGACTCGAGAGGTCTAAGACCGGCATAGTTTGAGGATCGAGGATTTCAGACACTAGCTTCAGGCTAAAGCATGTTGAGGTCAAGTCATTTTTGTATGGCTCACCCACGTACATGTCTTGACGAAGAGGCTCGGGAGTCCAGTTAACGCCGTATTCAGAGGCGATTCTTTGAAGAGCCAGATCCAGATCTTCGGCAGAGGGTGATAGTGACGCCATGCGAATGGCAGCGGCTGCGACGTGATCATCGTTATTGGCAACGGCTGAACGTGCAAAGTCCGGTCCCAGGTGCTGCACCAAGAGATGACTGACAACGTCCAAGTCTTTTTCGAGTCAGTATGTGCTTCTTACCATTCAGCCTTGACCGACCTTTTGAGCCAACATAGGGTGTTGAATAGATGATAGTAGAAGCAGCTTCAATGACATTCGGAGATAGGTGGGTGCTATGGTCTCAATGACGATATGTAGAATGCAGAAGCGAAAACGGACTCACCTTTGATCCAACTCTTGGAAGTGTTCTAGCAGTTGTCCCACGTACATCTCCAATACCTCTAACAAGTCACCTAACGCATCTTCTCGCTGCAGATTTTGTGCCTTGGTACGCGCAAGGCTAACATTCCGTTGCTGCAAGAGAGTGGCAATATATTTTCGTGTTATAGCTCCTTGGGAATCCTGCCTTTCTTGCAATTGTCCTAGTCTCAGTGAAGTTAGTCTGAGTTGTGCCTAAAATATGTCAGTGGCAAGATGAAGGTCTTTGGAAATCACACACCACGACAGAGGATGCGTCCCACCGCTTATTGGTCATATTCAAATGTCCAACAAAGTTTTATGGGTGATAAGTACTCCGAGCTATGTATGTCCTCTTCAAAATTGGAACATTTAGGTGATTGGCTGTCAATCGGTCTGGATGAACAAGTAGGTTCGACTCAGAACTAATCTTTGGATATAAGATGATGCAGTCTGGTATACGTAGTTTAGACCGTCCTACTTTTGAAATTGGACAACTTTTTTTGTTACTTGCAAGTCAGGTGATCTTACATATATGTCGTGTTATATTGTTATTATCTACCTACGCTATAACTAAAGAATACGTCCCGGCAGACCGAAGATAAGGAGTCGAGTCCATCGGAAGAGTTAGCTAAATTCCCATGTTTCAACTAGTCAGAAACAGGACATGGTTTCAGATATTACTTAACCCTTAAGTGACTAAAACAAGAGGGGTTAGGCCTTAGAATCCAACACTGTGATATAAGAGGTTTGACAAGAATGCTTCATTAGTCTTTAGTCTTGAATTACCAGCAGAAGCCAAGATGTCCGGCAAGATCGTGACTGTGTACATACATTATCTAGAAGCGAGAAACAGGAGGAGGCGTTGAAAGCCTTGCCTCAAGATTTGGTTGAGTCTTATCATGAAGTTCTACCATGGATGAGACCTTGGTCGACCGAGAATACCGACCATGCCCAAAAGAATCCGCCTCATGGTTCGAATCAGAGTTACGGGAAACGAGACCAACATGTGACGGAATCTTTGGGGCCAGCCCTGCTACTTGAGTTACTAAAACACCCTCTTGATCAATGGCGAGAAGAGATTTTGAAATCATTGCACGATGCCGCCAAATCATGAGGGCCAGACCAAAGCTGTATATGACGACTAACCATAAAAGATGAGGAAGAAATAGACGGACAATGATTACGACTTACGAAGGGTGGGTATAATCCAGCTACCAATCAAAATAAACGCGATGACGAACGTACATACACCCTCTTGATAAGTGGCTGAAAGAATCGAATCTTCAATATAACACTCCGGACTTTCACTGATTGAACGAACCTTCGTTCAAGCATTCGAATCCAGAATAATAATATACAAATGCACCTGCCGTGCCTGATACAGTCACTGTTAGATAAAGCCAAGCACGAGCGTTTTCATCATCACCAAACTGAGCCGTGAGGAGAAATAGGATACGGGCGGCGTCCAACCATGGTCGAAAGTGTACTATCAGTCTGAGAGAAAGTATAAGCCAAGTCAAAGGGGTGCTCTGAGCAATCTACTGACAGGATAAGTAGTATAACAGCAGTTGCAGAATGCGTTGCAAGCATAACCAAAATAAGAGAACCTGGAGTGAGCGTTCAATGATATAGATCGGCGTGTATAATGCGCTGGCATACGTTCCGAAATGTCCAATACAGTCCACTGAGAGAACAGGATGATACATAATACAACTGTCCACAAGAGGTCGAGGAGAGAGATACTGGCTGGATTGAGTTGAGCGGCCTTGATTGGGAAGGAGCGAACTCGAAAACTCACATAGAGCAATAGCTCGAGTCCTGATAAAGACAGATGAATATTGCATACCGAGGAGTGACGAGCGGCCTAGCACCTCAAATTTCGAGCTTGCGAACAATTCCTAGTCGCTTGGCCTTCCAGAGACCTTTTTTCGAAAAAAAAAATGGAGGTGTAGGGTTGCGTGAAGAGCAAGTTAAGAAATGTCAACACAGCCATGATTTTATAGAAACCAATCGCGGTAGACAAAAGGAAGAAGACCCTGGGTATTCATCGCAATTGACCATTGGGCAAAAGAGACAATGTTGTTCTAAAAGGGGATCGCTGTCCTTATGTACTTCCAGCAAGATCCCATCAGCATGTTATGTACTATGTACATAAGTACTCCGCTATGTAGGGAGCCCGATAGGCCGAACTTTGTTTGAGCGAGCCCTGAGCGCTCAGGGCTCGGCTTCACCCTTCTCAGGCCTCGGAAGAGCCTTTGAGCCCGGCTCTTTGCAGGTAGGTTGGCATTGATTATGTTCCAACATATGTGATACACATATAGACATCACTATCAAAGTAGTTGGAAAATTTCGAGTGCCGAACCTTTGCCGAATGGAGGCAATATTTATACCTGTCTCTTTCCTTTTTTATTAAGCTTCTTCTTTACATTCTTCACCTCTACCTCAAATCTGCTCCTTTTCCTCGTATGTTCAAAGAGTTCTTCATCCTGTCCTGCATGGACACGCTTCTGGCCGCCTTCTTGCCGACTTCGTCGAAGGAAATCAACTTTTTTGGATTGTTGTCTGAGCTCATCGTAACCGTCACCCTTTCTAGACCCAAACACTCCAAGGCCGCTGAAGTTCACTCTTTCAACGCTTCTCAAGACGTCACCAAACTCGTCTTCAAGCCCTCCTGCTCTCGGGCGATGCTTATCGCCACCACCAACTAAGCTGCCGCCCAATGCAAGGTCTGCCTCGTCCCGAGCGCGTCTTCGAGCCTCACTCTTCTTCATCACCACTCGAGAGAAATTCTCTTCTTCGAACTCGTTGAGTCGTTTCAAGTAAGCAGCCCTGCCGGAGGCTAGGGAAGGTGTAGACCCGAGACCGGAGGTTGACTCGACGTGAGGGCGGGAGGCATCCGATGATAATGAAGCAAGAGCCGAAGGGACAGGAGGGCGTTCCTTCCTACTCTGTGATTTTGATTTTTCGGTGTAGGGAACGGGGGCAACCCTCGGAGGGCGATAGATTGCATCGGCATCAAAGACACCATGTTTTACCTCGTGAGAGGAATAATTGCGAGCTGATTCGTTGGCAGTATCGTTTTCTTGATCATTGTACACGAGGCTACGTGGATTGGGGCGGAATGCCAATGGGTCTGTTAATGGTTTGGTCCGGAAGAAAGAAATGTAAAGATATCAAAAATACCTTCGACGAGATTCACAGTGTTTTCTGGCTCCTCCGCGACTCTGACAAGCTTTTCAATCTGATAACGCATTCTCGTTTCAAGGACACGGATCTTTTCAAGGACAACCCGTCCTTCCACCATTGAATCGACAAGATCTCCAAGATCATTGCCACGGCACGCCCTTTCTGAAGTACTGAAAAGAAAATCGGTGCAGGTCCGTGCGTTCAGCGAATGACCAGTGGCACGACGTGAGGAGAGGAGTACTAGCGAATTCAAGTATGAAATAAGAGTCTGATGTTTCAACGAGAGCAAAGAGATTCCGTCTTTGAAGTCTAAAGCACCAGCGCTGAGGAAAATACGAGAGTTAGCGTAGCGTGTTGATATAGATAGTGTACGCACCTTTGCTGAAGAGATTTAAGAACTTCCCGAACGGAAGATATGCTCGTGGACATATCACCTAGAATATTTAATATTCGATTAGAATCCAAACAGCGCTCCATCGCCTGAAACCTGAAAGAACATATGAGCAGGGCAACAAGTCGAAAAAGAGAGAGAAAAGCGAAAATCAGTTAACGGTTTTCTAGGCCGCCGCTTCGAAAGCGTAGTGCATGACATCAATCGAGATCAGAGCCCAGTGCATTTCATCGTGATAAAGGTAAATATTCGAAATCGACTCACTACAGTTCTTGGGAAAAGAGAAAAGTTCGAACTTCCAACCAGTGTAACCACGTGTATAATAAATGATCATGTTATGTAAGCGCACAGCTGCAATTCGACGATTGAATATTGAACTTACGACTACTAAGTACCGTAGTCAAGGAAGAGCAATCATGTCGACCAAGGTTCAGCGCCTTTTCCACAGGATAGTCAATGTGTGTCTTCTTCTTTAGGCTACTCGCGTCTTATTTGACCTTCTCCCTTCTATCGTAGAGTAGAGAACAAAATGAAAACAGTCTTTCACCAAAAAAGACTCTGACCAACGACAAAGAGACAGATTTATCTCATTCGTTTGATGCACTTCGCCTTTCAGATTCTCCTCGCCCTAACAATCCAAACAATTTTGTGGGCGGCTTCAATCCAGCTGTACTTGCTACCGATAGTTCCCCAATCGTATCGGCTCTCAATCCGCTAATACCGACTCCTTACATACCGTCACCAACCATGGAGAACTCAGTTGTCCAGTCTTTAACCATGCAAATGGCTCTTCATCCTGAAGGCCCTTTCCTAAGGCCCGCTCTGGAACCCGTCCTCCAGACATTCAAGAATGTCCCAGCCACAGAGTCCATCCCCTCGGCTGCACCAACAGCTCCTGTAGTGGGCGAAGCAAATGAACCCGCCTCAGCTAGATCTGTGAGAAACCGTGTGACATCTCCGCCAGCCAGTGCCCGGAACCAAAGTTCCGTAACACCAGTACGACAACAATGTGCGGGAGTTACCAAGGCTGGAAAGCGATGCTCACGCCAGGTGAAGCTAGATCCCAGGCGGCATGACGCGTCTGATGGCGAGTCAGCGAATGAAGTTTTTTGCTATCAACACCTCAAAGAATTAATGGGGCCGAGTGGCTTTTACAGTAGGAAGAATGGTGCATGGATTGAGTTTGCAGGTGACCTTATCTGTTGAAATTCTGGTGGCTGCTCGCCTCTGAGATATTCCATCATCAGACTGGATACCATCCTACCTCGGAGTCGAGACTCAAGTCGCACTACGCGTCGAGATGGAGAAAGCTCGGTCTCCCTCTGACGTTCCAGGATATATCTATACATTTGAACTACGAGGTACATCCCACCGTCTTGGTACCTTCTTGATAGTCTCATGAAGCTAAATCTTCTCGATACAGATCCAGACGAAACAGAAAATATTAGACTCAAAGTGGGCAGGGCAGTGAATCTCGTTAAGCGCATTGATCAGTGGGAGAAACAATGCGGGTCCAAAGAACAAGTTCTCAGAGGATATTATCCTGGAGTAGCCGAATTCAACAATGGTGGAACTACCAGCCTGATGAAAGGACGCCTGAAAGCAGGAGAAGTAGGTCCCTGGTGCCATCGGATGGGTAAGAAGTTTCTTGAAGATATTGTACATGCCACTAAGCCTTGCGTTGATGAAGAGAGATTAATACACATTGAACTGACGTATCTGGCCACTTCTGCAATATACCTCCTACCTACCTGGCCGAAAGTCAGTACACAGATAGGTGACTCAAGTCCGTCAGTGAAGGGGTCTATTTCAGGCTCAGGACCGCATGTACCTTGTCCGGACTGCGGCAGTCAACATAAAGAAATTTTTGAGTTCAAAAGGCTCACAGGGCGACTCAAAGGGCAAGAATGGGAGGAAATTGTTCGACCGGTGATCCAGAGGTGGGGTAAATTTGTGGGACAATGTGTTTGATAATACGTAGACTCGATCTGCCGAGTCTACCGGGCACTGCAACCATTGGACAATTACTTACAAAGTGACACTCCATGGTCTAGATATCGATATAACGTTTTGAATTTTGCTACTATCATGTTAGCGCTCTGGTGACCTCAGTGTCTCCCTTTTCCATCTCGGAGTACGAAGTGATAACATACATAGCGCACATAAGTGAGGGGTGCGAATCCTTCATAGAAAGTCTGGACAAACGTTGGCCAGTAAGGTGGAATCTGTAAAAAGTTCGAAATATTTGGGTCGGCTCGTTACTCATTGATTGGGGCTTGCCACAATCGAGCCGAAATGTCATACTTGAACTGATGATGATGATAATATCAGTTTATACCACCGGCAAGCCACAATACAGGGCTAAGAGGGGAAGGTAAAATCAGTACTCTATCCGGGTGTCGTGTAGTCAAAATATTTCTTAATATAATTTTCCTCGCAGAGATGTGTGTGGCGAAGGTAGTAGTGTGTTCACGTCACGGTGTGCACTGAGGCGAATCATAGGTGTAGGTTAGTGTCTTCTGCGATGGAATGGGTAGGTGTTTTCTGCGAGGGAATGAGTAGGGGGTTCTCGTGTTCCTATGTTGCTCCTGGGTGCTCTGCGTACGCGGAGTAAACTCGACTCCCCGTGGTGTGTGGTTTTCACACCTCGCTTTCAACGGGACTTTTGTTCGTGGGCTACAATGCCCTTCTGTTAGTCGTCTTGATGGTCTTCTTCGCCGTCCTCTCGTTCCTCGTCCGTCTCCTCTCCCTCAATCAGTCCATATGCCCTCTCCGGGGCCCTATTCGTCCTCCTCCACCAGTCCTCTTCCTCTTCATCATTTTCTTCATGCTTGAACCGAGAGAGAGCCTATCTAATCCGGAAGGTCACCGAAGAGGGTCTGACGTAATCAACACCATCGATCATAACTTCCAGGATTATTCGATCTCTCTGCTAACCATATACCATTGCAAGCAACCATGGAAGGGTTCAGCCAACTAAAAGACATGGAATCAAACCCAAATGCCTCGCAGGGCTCACCTGATGGGGATTCAAAGCGTGCGCAAGAAGAACAAATGAGACGAGACCTGTTGTCGACCGTATTAGACTCCGCTGCTCGTGAACGATGTATGTTCGATAGAAAATTCACAGTGTGTTATCGGCTTATCTTTTCACATGTAACAGTGTCACGAATTTCCCTTGTTAGCCCTGAACGATCGAAACAAATTGAAGGTATCCTATTTCGAATGGCGCAAAGTGGACAATTGCGAGGAAGAGTATCAGAGAACCAGCTTATAGAGTTACTTGAACAGGTAGGTCCGTGTACTTAGCTGGTTTCTACCGATGCTGATTCAATTTGGCTTTCGAGATGGAGGATGTCCAGGGAAAGGGCGCAATCAAGAAGTCTACTATTGTGGTACGCTGGATGACATCTGTGATATCGTATATGTATTGATCTGTTTACTTCAGTATCAACGAAGAAAGGATCTAGACGACGACTTTGACATTTAAATATGTTCCTGTTCGTAGGCGATTCCGAATTTTATTCAGTGATATGATTTTATCGTAACGCCTCCCCCTCGCATAAAGCATTCTATCAAGTAGTTATTATATTATTCAACGGTGCCAGTTCAATGAATAACTGTGCAGGTTGTGAAGTTGAGTGACACTTTCACTTTGTGAAACCAAGTATCCAGGAGAGGTTCCGCGTTCTGTGTCAAGAACCCTGCTGTTGTCGATTTGCTGGGGGGGCCTGAAATTCTAGATCACAAAATACCGGGATGGGTTGAAGATAACAATGTGACAGCAAACCATGGCTCACATAGAGTCGGCCTTCGGCGTACAACTCATCCAACTTTTGATCAAATATTCCAGCTTCTTCGAATTCGTTGTAAGCCTTGTAGAGATTCAACGCAGACCTCGCATCTTCTATTGAGTCGTGTGTATCTGTTTGTATGTGCTCGTGCAGCACGAACCAAGACAGAAACCGTAATGATAGTCGACGTTGGCGTGCTTTGAGAAAATAAAGATCGACTGTGTCGATCACCTGTTCCGGAGGCACATAGATATCTACGACCATGAATTACTCTCAAGACCATTCATATATCATGTTGTTATTGTAACTCACTGATGATCCGAAAGTCCTTTGAAAGCCCATGACCAATAAACACGCATCCACGGTCGACAAGAAGACGAAGCTTCTTATAGACAAGTTTAAGTGGAGTTAGGGTATGTCGAGAAAGAAGTGGATCCAGATCACCAACTGCAAAGAAAGTGAGAAAAGTGAGTAATTCAGTGGGATGATGATACAAAGGGAGCCTACACTTGATGCCTGAGAATTCAGTCAGGTAATCGACGATAACTTCACTTGTATGGATGTGGTCGTCAATAAAAGCAGTTCCTTGCTTTGGACCATCTCCACGCAAGACAGAAACTCGTGCCAGGCTTAATCGTGCAGGTCGAAGAACTTTCTTCGTTCCGTCTGACCGGAACTCGGTTTCCTCCTACAAGATGATCGATTTGAATATGCTGTTTAGTAGATACAGTGGTGGTTCAAACCTGTTGCATCGAGACGAATTCAGCGTCAATGGCGACAAAAGTTCCTGGCCGAGGTAGTTCGTTAGGCTGCAGGACTTCGTGATTGATTAGGCGAGGATCGCGGTTTCTAACAAGATCTCGTCAATCACTCAAATCAGCAATGACACAGGAGACACACAGAGAGATTGAGGTATCATGGTAAAGGATGGTTTCGTCGATACTGTTCGGAAGTCCACTGTAATCGAGAACTTCAGACAGATCACTCCGTTCATAATAAATGATTGCAGGAACCTTCAACAAAGTAAGCTCTATGTTTGTCCGTTCCTCAAACATGTTTGCTAACCTTCCACTTGTCCGGGAAGCTCAACGCCTCTTCTTCGGAAATGTTTCGAACAACAAAATCATTGAAGATGAACCAAGGACTAGCCAGATCGGTACGCCTTTCGGCCTCCGGAACTGCGGTTGACAACAGAGATGTTAAATGCATCGTGAGCGATAAATCATGTATTCGCACCTCTGACTATAGCTACAAGGTGTGATTGCTTATCTTTAGACAGTATCTGGACAACGAGAGACTTGGATATGGTCAATCCTCAAACGACAACAAATGATATGAGCCAACACACTCTGATGATATATTCAATACCGACTGGATCGTCTACACCCCCCACCTGTCCATGTAACTGGATATGCGTTTGCAAAAACGTTTGACCTCTGACATCAAGCCACAAGTTTAGATTTTCTTCGTTATAGATACAAGCATTAATGGCCAAAATGGGTGGCAAATCCTGAGATGATATGGACCGCCGAGAGGTAAAAACCGTGGGTGCTGAGCACTGTTGACAAGTCGCCTTGTGTGTAACTTGACGGAAGAACGAATGCCGTAAAACACTATTTAAGTCCGTCGCTGGGTGTGGTTCATTGGAAGGACCCTGATTTTGAAGAGGCGGATAAATGATTGACCATTGAGGAGAGACGTAACATTGACCTTTCGAGGATATGCCAAGTCCACAAGGTGGGTCATATTGTCCTTTTCTCGCGCTACACCACAACTTGCACAAGTAATGATGTTCTTACTGTCAATGCCAAGAAGTTGAGTGATAGGTGTTGCTGAGAGCGGGTGTGAGTTAGATGGGTCAGACGGTATCTTCAGCAAAAGGGCATTATTAGGGAAAGAATTTCCTTCTGAGCTCAAATGTTCGATCAGGAAACGATGGAATATTTGGATCCTATGCGCGTAGTCGACTTCGATGCCGTCTCTTCCATAGTCCACAAGTTCGATAGAGTTGGAAGCTGTGGACAAGGTGAGCAACTCAAAAAAAGCAGCATCAAAGGAAGATTGATACCCAATGCCAAGACTCCGACTGTCTTGCAAAAGTTGCTCGAATGACAGTTCGTACCTTTCGCATCTTCCAACATACACACAACGAAACCTAACTCGCAAAGTAAGCAGTGCTCCTTCAGGCAATTGGTAGTAATGTGCGATTTTGCCAAAGTCCGAATAGGGAGACAATAATGCATGACTTGCAAGACAGAATTTGTATATGAGTTGAGAATATGGGTCTCGAGTCCACTGTACTCAGTTTTGTTGTAGAATCTCGGGTGACGTGCGTGTGAAAAGTCGATTCTCTGTAAAAGCGAGAGCGAGCACGTACCCAAAATCAAAATCTTCAACGCCAAACTTGGAGTACTCAATCTCCACCTGACGGTACATTCGTGGGACTTCTCCATCTGCGTATTCATAGACTGAAGATGAAGGTTCAATCTAAAGGACTAGATTGATAAAAATCGCTCGAATCGCTAGGAATAAACCCAGACCTTGATTGCTTTTCCACTTCGAAATCGACCATTATGTCTTTGCGATTCTACGCTGACCATATTTCGGCGTCCTTTGAGTTCTCGAGGAAGTGCAGCATATGTTATATTGTCTTTCATTTTCAATGTATTGAGCAGTTGAGTGGGTATCTTTGAAGGAGGTGGGTACACCACGGTGGACCGCTCCAAAAGTGGTGTCCACGCTGACAATAGTTGTGTGTCATAATGAGGCAGTCCTATCATGTTTAAAGGCCTGTTGAAGAGGATTAGGCTCATAACTTCACTGAAGACATGACCAAATTTACGTGGAGTCCGTCCAATCTATCCCGAATAACTCGACGGGGGTGTCTGCCCAATCGATTGGTTGTCCGTCGAATCCATTGAGGGGGACTCCAGCTACGTCTTCCGCTTGAGAAAGGAGATGGATCGCCCCATCGGCATCCCCGAACGCCATGTATGCCGCGGTGGCTGACACAGAGCAAGAAGTAACATAAGAAGCTAGATCGAGCTGAGGAAAGCCGTCAGCCCAACTGCAAGTTACACGTGTCTGGCTGAAAGTACTTGATAGAATTCGCTCGCAGCGGCAGGGTTCAGAACATCCACAATGTTGACTAGTCCTTGGTGTGAAACAATCGCAATAGTCGAGGCTCGCTTCGGCAAAACGTGTATGAAGGCAGGGCCCGAAGAGAAAGCAATCGGTGGCAAAGAGCGCATTGTTCTCAAGTCATATATTTTCACTAAAGGGTCGGGAAATGGTCGTGACTGTCTGAGTAGAATGAGCCCATTACAACACAGGCTATCAAGATGCCAACCTTTCGCCAAGCCCAATAGTGAATGCAAAATGGCCAACCGTGTCAAGTCCTTGAATCCCACCTGTGTGCGCTTTGACGTGATTTTCTGAGGATCTGGTTGAATTAGACCGAGGGTCATGTGTCCGCAGATATCCATCCGAAGACCCCGATAATAGGATTGTATGGGAGGCCTGTAGGTGACTGATTATGGAGGGTATGGTTGTTTGTCGAAGGGCGACTCCCGTCAAAGAATTTATGTAGAGTAAGTCCATTTCAGCAGTCGATGCGGCTAAAATGTTGGAGTTCATAGTATTCGAAAAAGCTGTTATATTCGATGAATGGCTATTACACCTCGAAATGAATAAGCTGATGACAAGTGTGTTGCCTATTGGTCGCACCGGAAGTACCACTTGTTCATTCCACCTTTCGCCCAAGTACCAAATCCCTCACCCGATAAGCCCAAAGCACGTACATAATTCTCTCCGGAAACTATTTTCTTGACTGCAAGGTTGCCTCCTACCTTGAAGGACACGCCACGAATGCCTCGCGTTCCATAATATCCAGTAATATCCCCCAAGTTTGAGCCTGCCCAAAGGATATCCGACACGGGGTCAAACGAGAGAGCTGTCGCAGGCTGAGGGAATGGAAGCGTTATAGGAGCGATCTTTTGATAGGAAGTGGACATTATTTTCTGAATCTAGTAGGGGACGATCATGGATGGCTTGTCAGTGCAGTGCACAGTTATGATAGCTACTTATCTGGAGCTTCTCCCATGTCGGAAATTTCCTGTCGGTGTTTCAATCTTGCATGGATTGGTTCGAGTATAAGCAAACCTACTTAAGTTTATACTCATAGACTCAGATAGTTGTTTTGTAGGGATATTCATTCTTGAAATAACATACCTTGTCCCAGTGAAGTCGGATGACGTTCACTTACATGTACTCTATATATATAGTTATTGAATCAAGTCACAGTTCTACTCGAGAGTCGATGTCAAAGATGAGCAAAGACACTCTCTCAATGGTTGGAAAAAACGTCGAAAGACTGGAGCACCCTGATACATCAGGTCATTCCCAGATATTCTCCTGTTGTAGCTACCGCATACACAATTGCGTTTAGGCCAAGATAAAACATCATAGGTATTAACCCCATCACAATGTTACCTAAGATTCCTCGACGTACAATGGTCTCCCAGATTTCTGTCTTGATGACCTCAGATGCCACTGATGAACGGAATGGGCCAACAAGTCGATAAAATGAAGTGAACGATGCGCCGAAGCTGCGAAATCACAATGACGGTGACTGATGAGAGCAAAGAACTCAGCCAACCTACCAATAACACACAAGAACATGAAAGCCATGGTCTTGCCACAGTTCCCATAGACCCGGAGCTGCTCCTATATCTTTTGCCAGCCTGCTCATATAAGCTGAATGGTCTACACCATATTTGATTCGGGCTGTGTCCTTGACCAACAAGTGATAATGTGCAGGAGTCAGTGGCGTTTTCACTTGGCCCTTGATAACTGAGATCCAAAAGAACACTTGCATTTCAGCAAGGGGTGGAATGGCACCTAACTCGATATAAATTTCTGTTTGATGCTGCAAGATTGAGTGAACCGTCGTACCAACACCGGGTCGAACGAATCCAATGAATGCCACGCTCTCATCTCCCATTTTGGTCACATTCCTCATGTCAGCCTCAAGCGGGGTGGTGTAGCCACTCTCTTTATCAAGAAAATCGAAGTTTTGGGTATACCCAGTCGCGAAAATCACTAGTTCAGGTTTGATAACCCGATCAGCTATCCGTAGGGCATCCTTTCGGGAGCTTATTGGAAATATGGCACGACCATCTTTCGTAAAAGAAGTTGGAAAAGGTGCGAAGTCGACAACGAAATCGGTTTGTGGAGGAGAGTCTTCCGGGGGATCAATGTACCTGGAAAAAAAATCCAAATAACGTGGACGATTCCGATATGGGCGGTTGATGTATGGCATGACTTTGTGAGACTGGTTCATATATTCCTCAGTAAGATGTACCGTTGTATTTTTGTCCATTTCACCTTGTTCAAAAACACGTAAGCCCGTCCCAGGCGGCCGGGTTCGAGCTCACCGACCTAAGATAGTAGCGTTAGCAAATTTTGTGATATTACATGCTTGAATACTCTTGCCCATTGGTTGCAACCGGATTGTGTACCTCAAATACATTTTGGAAGGTTAGTGTT
Source organism: Termitomyces titanicus (assembly GCA_017657335.1). Taxonomy (NCBI): domain Eukaryota; kingdom Fungi; phylum Basidiomycota; class Agaricomycetes; order Agaricales; family Lyophyllaceae; genus Termitomyces; species Termitomyces titanicus. Next base: position 61,330 of record JAGGAX010008352.1, on the reverse strand, counting down.
GCCCAATTTGAGGGGACATAATTCTTGTCAATTACCGGTAAGTAGCCACATGACACGTTTCAAGAAGAAATCGGAAATACTAGAGTCTCACTGATTTGAGCACAACCGATAGATCTTCGAGCAGACTCACAACCATCGAATATGAGAAGCGGAGACCCATGGGTGCTAAGAAGGTGCCTAAGCTCCAGCAAAAGATCTATGAATAAGGCTGGAATGAATCGTACAACATAAGCAGTCTCAGCCAAGTTGGTGATCAAAGTATCGATTGGAACCGGTTTCTTCGATTCAAACTTGAATCCTAGAATTTCAAAGTCATTCTTTACCAGATTATTGCAGGCCACGTCTACACGACTGGTTGATGACACACCAAAGCCTTGGGAAAGGATAAAAATCTGCAGGATTTATAAGCATCAAACGGTTCGCTCCACGCTAAGCAAATGGAGAGAGCATAAGTACCCAAAACGCGAACAGAGTGTGACCTCAGTTGCTCCTGCCTTGACAGCTTCATAAGCAATATCCAGGCCTGTTTCTCCTGTACCTAAAACCATCACGCGCTTTCCCCTGAGCTGACTACGTGCTTTGTACTCGTGAGAGTGGATCACACTAAATCCATTCGATCGCGACTGCGTGGTCAAGTACTCAATCCCGGGGATCGTGGGAACGGATGGGATGACATGCAGGCCAGTGCAAACTACCACATATTCAACATGAATAAGGGTGGGAGCTAGACATCTAATATCAACAAATGAAACTGTCAACCTGTGGCCCAAACCTACATGTGCTCCATTGACCTGGAAGTTCGGGATGTCTGTGAACATACGACACTGTATGGCCTCCCAACGGGTTTCTTCGTATATCGACGACCTTTGCTTGGAATCTGATTCTCAAAAAAATGTTGAAATGGTCACAGTACGCCTGAAGATAGCCAACATATTCCTAGTACATGTTCAGCTCATAGCTCACCCAATGGCTTAATGGAAGCTCAAACCTCCAAAGTCAAGTGGTCCGGATGTGAAAGAGGTAGACGAAAGTCAGAGAAGCTCGTGAGTTGCTTCGAAGACACAAGGTTTGAATTCTGTTTAGTGTTAGAAAGCGTAATGTTTGGCTACCAAGAAGATGTACTTCATAAGAACGATACCTGAAAGTCCCACCAATATTGGATTCCTGTTCCAATACAATCGGATCGAAGGGAAATGTAGGTGTAGCAGCTTCAAGAAGTGTTTTACAGCTTACAAGGCCAGAAGGACCGGCGCCTATAATTGCCACTTTCATTGATACGGCAGTTATACGGCGTTGAACGTTGTGACCAACAGCCAACAATGATATTTATTACTTATTGATGGCGGTATATTCCGATGGTTGACCAAGATCCCTGCCGCATTGAATAAGTAATAAGTTTTAAATAAGTAGAACGCGTCATTGGAAGCAGTATTATCGGATGAAAGATGAGTGGCCAATGACATGCAATAGGAGGCAGTGGCGTAAACCTTCAGACAAATGCTGCCATACTTATACTGCTAGTTATTCATCGGTTTACTATGTACAGTGATGAACATCAGTTTGTCATGTCACGGCTGTCCTTGAGTTGCCGAAAATGACTTCGAATCAGCTTCAAATTTCAATGCCAGGGTGGCGGAGATAATGAAGGGACCTGGCGAACAACGAGATGCTACCGGCTACCGTTACCCATTGGTCTTATTGACTCTGCGTTCGAGACAAAGCCAAGTCAAACTTTGCAAAAGTAAGACTTGACGTTATTTAGAGTCCAGACACTCATGATCGGAGTAGTACATTCACTGCGGCGGCCACTGGCACTGCTGTAGCACCCCTGGTGTTTGAAAGCTTGACGTCTCGACTCTCAGCCTCATCAGAATCCGCGGCATTTTCTATCCCCGGGATACCGTGATATAAAAAGCCCATCACAAGTATTAGGCTCATAATCCATTCTCATGATGTTCCTTGGACTTTTTGCTATTCTCTCTCTGATACTTGGTGCAACCGCACAGTCGCAGTGTGCAACTTGTCCCTCGGCTGACCTTGCTGGAAATTCGCTCATTGCCAACAGCGGTGGTACCTCGGGTGTTCCCAGATTCTGCGGGTACGTAGCGATCTGCTAGAACCTTAACAGGCTCGGAAGTTTACTTATTCTTGAATAGCTTCTCTTCAGACGCTGCTAGGGGCCCGCAAACTTCCTGCTTTTATTCTGTGAGCAATTCATGTTGTTTTGCAAGTGTACCATTTGTCACATCCAGTTAGAATAATGGAGACGTTTCTTACAACTCTAACGGACTATGCCCTTCTACCACTTCACTGATAACATGCACATTCGAGTCAGTACCCTGTTCGTGTTATGCAGCGTTGGTCCTTATGCATTTCTTAGGTGATCAGTTTCTAATAATTAGAATGTATTCTGCGTCATCACGCCTGACGCCAAGTACAGTGAGATACAAGTCTAAAGAGCGTCGTTGTAGTGCGCAGCAGAAATTTGGACAGCAACAGGTATATGCTTGACAAGTGAACGATAGATACGCAGCATATATGCAATGAGAACTTCGAAGACCAGCCGTTCATAGTCATCCAGGATCTGCTATTGGGCTGTCTTCTCTGCTTCGTAGTTGTCTCGTTGCTGATAATTTGAACGTCTGTGACGGCAAAGCACTACGTGGGCCATCATGTGTAGGAAGTTTGAAGCTTCCGGAATGATAGGCACTTTTGCTTCGGGAGAGGCTAGAACCAAGCCGTAGATCCTCAGGGCCTGCCAAATTAGTGATAAGGGGAGAGTAAGAACGTGGAGTGGACGGGGTGAAGGAGGACACATGAAGTAAGATTGCGAATTCCTCGGTGGAGTTCGTCAGCTTCACCATGCCTGTACGGAGGGTTGGGGATACAGAATTCGAGCCCTTGTAAGTTTTGATGATATTGGAGAGTTGTACAACGATCTGGATTCACACATAAAATGAGTGTGCGCCATTCTTAAAAAAGTGGTAGATTTTACTTTGAGGAATGCATGTGCATCTTCACGAAAATCCTTTCTATCAGAAGTAATGTCAAAGTCGTGCATCTGCATGGCTTGGAGTATTTGGGTCAATCGCGCTGTCACCGTTCGCGCCTTTTCGAGTGCCTCATGGGCCGATGATTTACTGTTCAAATCTCCATCAAACAAATTCTCGATCATATCCCAAATCGAAGGAGCAATGCCAACAGCAGTCTGTACAGCTTGCAACGCCTCCTTATCAACCTGTAACTTGGAGTTTAAGGGGAGCTCTGAATAACTTGCTTTAGTAGGCGCCGATGGAGATGAGGACGCTGATGTTTGGAATGAGGCCTGTGAGCTTTGGCGAGAATGTATGGTGTGAGGAGAATCGCCAATGGCAGGGCTGATAGAAGGAAGGGATACGGAAGATAAAGCCGAGTTCACGGAGGACGGTGACAAAACCGTGGTGATAGGAATAGTGGCCTGCTTTTTGAGAGCCCGTGGTGTAGGTGTGGACCTAGCTGTTCCAGACACTATACCCCCAAATAACCCCGGGACATCGTCGTATGAAGGCAACTTTTTACCAATCTCAACGTCCTTGGAGCTGAACGAGCCTGCATGCCTACGAGTAGTCCTTCCCCCCCCATTCACCCTAGGCACTCCTGGCTGAGTACGCAATAACACTAGGGATGAATCAGGTGGCAAATTAACTACAGATGTTGGCGAAACGGAACAAGCATCAATCGCTGGGGAATTTAGAAAAAGAGGTAGTGGTTGACCAGTGAACGTTTTGGGATGCAAAAAGGGTCTAATGGCTTCAATGTGAGGTACAATTGTTTCCCAAGCAGACGCCAATTCGGCAGTCGCACCATACAACTCCAAAAGAATCCACCGGGAATATCGCACGTCATCGTCTGTGACAATTACTTGCAGCTGTAGAGCCAAGACTCCGACTACTTTGCCGAAAACTGCCACAGTATTTCTACAGCTTTCCAATACACCTCGGCAAACCGTTGGCGAAGGAAAGGATTTGCGACCGGTGGCGTCGAATCGCTCAAGCGAATTGATCAACTGCGTCATGTCGATACTGGCAGGGTCTAGGACCTTTCGTAGGACAGATGCGATCCGGTCATCTATTGCATGAGCTATGAAATATTCCAAAGTCTGGAGAACTTGACACATTGAAAAAAGAATGCTCCGAGCAGATTTGATAAGACACGATAGAGGTTGCGGAAGTACTGTAGAGTTGGGAAGGGTAGAGAGTCGTCGGAAATAAGAGTTGCGTTGTGAAGTCATCGATAAGATGGTTTGTGTAGGAGATGCTTGGCTCATTTCTTGGGGTATAGACCTGTCCGCGTGATAAGATCTCTCGGAGTCCTGCCTTTGGGGAAGGGTCGCGATGAGTAGATCGTGATTATTGTGGCCTTGACTTGTTGATAAACCGGCAGGGGCAACATCAACTCCTGTAGGTTTTTTGCTGCTGATATCGAGCTTTGTGGTTCGGAGATCAGGCATGCTCTTCCCAATAAAATTTGTTGAAGGGTGCGGTCCACTACTGTAAGAAGCGTTTCGGGCATGGGAGCGACCGACCGAAGTCGGAATCGGATTGTCGTCGAAAAACTCCGAATCTGCGGGGCTTGAGAGATAACTCTCTAGGGCACGCGTGGGGGAATTTTGCCCACTTGAAGTGCTAAGGGTACCGAGATGGAAAGGCGGCGGATGGTCAACTTCATCATCACGCGAGGAATTTGCAATATCCGCTTCTCGGATAGAGTCCGAAGTGGACGAAGCGGAAACACTTGAATCGACGGAGAGGGAACGATTATGTGATGTGAAGCCACCATTTTCCCTCAGAGGAAACTTCCAGGAGTTATAGTTTTCTTCCCTGTTTCCAAGTCAGAATTTATGCTAGAGCAAGTCTAAAGAAGACCTGACATAAAGGTTTCCACGTCCTGTTCGCCGTAACCAGAATAATCATGAACCTGGGCACGGTAATCCATTGAAATCCACTGTTGTAGACCGCGTACCCAGTCCTTCATAGCGTTTCGAGAGTCAAGGTTATCGGCTTTCTCCATCACAACCTTCGGTGGCCACTCAATTGGGTTCCGTTCAACTTGGAGTACCTCCAGATTCGAAAACCGAGATAGATACGGAGGAAGCTGTGTAATCTTGTTCCTGGACAAACTAAACACCTGAGGACAGAAATTAATAACACGGGAAAGTAAGACGGACAGGTTCTCTACCCGGAGATGCACGAGGTGCCCAGCCTCGAGAGGTAACTTTTTGATCCTATTATGGCTGATGTCCAGAGTATCAAGAGATGGCATTGAAGTTAGCTAACATAACGTGTTGACGCAGTAAGTAAGATAATATTCAAACAATGAACTTGACTGACAACATCGGGAAATACAGAGAAGCTGTTGCGTTTCAAATTCAAGTAGCGAAGTTGAGACAAGAGAGCAAACTCCGTAGGAAGAGTGGTAAGGCGATTGTTCCCAAGAGTGATCCTGACGGGACACATTAGATTGATATGGACACAGACTCGAAGAATGCGAACCTTTTTAGGGGGCTTTCATCCTCTGGGCGTTCCCTTCCAATACTGGCTAGTTCCTCCACAGCAACAACTCCAACATCTGAGAGATTCATTTTAGAGAACATGAGCGTGGCCCCATGATCAGAAGAACGCTGTATTGCTTGAGCTATGTGGACAGAGCTGAGCGTGGTTGACACAAACGACTCAGAGCTCCGCTTGGTGGAGTGAGTGGTGGAAAGATTTGGAGGATCAACAGGATCCATAACTAGTACGTATGAAGGGCCACGAGAGTGCTCGGGGGAGAGGGAAGTACCAGTAAACTATAGAACATAGACCATATACTTACAGGACAGAGTACGTATATAATTAATAACTTTGAAATTACTTAGGTATGTACGCCCGTGTGAAGTCGTGTGTGTGACCATATTTAACTACCCAAGTAATATTTAATATTTCATATAAAATAATGTAGTTATTAACATATATGACAAATAATTATGTACATAGAAAACGCAAATTTGAAATTTACAGAAATATGGAGTCAAAACCACATCGACACTGAAATACTTGTTTCTTCACTTCGCATCGCGTGCCACCATCCAGGGGGGATGTATAGAAAATCTCCAGGTCCGAGGATGATTGAAGTAGCTTCAGGTACTACATTCTTATAGAAATCCGGGAAATTCTCTCCTGCAAAATTGAATACATCGACACGTGAAGTATTGTTCATCCCAGGTTCCGACACAGTTACGGCCGGATTGCGCGAATCATCATTGGATGAGCACGGATACATGAAAGCTGACAGGCTGGGTGGCGCCAGCCACACTGTCTTTCGACCAACCACTTGGACTGCGATGAGCTTCCAGTCAGCGAGTAAACCCACAACGATATAGCCTTCATACCAAAGAGGTTGTGATACGGGTCCTGAGTACATGGTTATGCTTTGACACTATCCTGAATGCAAATTTTACACACTGTATGCGCTGGTGAAATCGTTCCTTTGGGTCCTAACCACATATTAATGACTAGTTGTTCATCATTCCCTGGGGGTCGATAATGACAAAATTCAGGCGGGTCCATTGAAGCGTAGACGTAGTCAGGTACGACAACATCTTTTAAAAGTTCTGGAAACTGTAACGAGAGATTATGCTGGGCGAGATAAATAATGTTATTCTGCGTTGTTTTCGCCGGAGGAGGCTGCTCATCGAGATCGAGGTAAGCCAAGAAGTCATCCCATTTCATGAGCTTTTGCGTCCACCCCTGGGCGCGATAATCGACTCCGATCTCAACGGGTACAACGCGTCCAGGACCTGAAATAGATTGCAGATATGCAGCTGAATGCCAAGGGTGTTCTACTAGGGCGGGCCAATCACAAGCATAACTACGAATGGCGAAGGGATATTTGCTGTAGCTCGTTCTAAACGAAAGCAGAGATGGGGCATCCGATAATACCAGGACCTCAGACAGAGAAGTATCCAAGTTCCCACTCCCACGTGGTTCATAGTTGTTGGCGAGTGTCAAGCGACTGGCTGTAACATGAGCGCGGAATGGGTTGATGGAGAGATCATAGGACCGTTGTATGCATTTAATAATAGATAGGATGAAGTCGAGACGGCCGCTAGCTATTCCGCAAGTGATGATAACGGTGTCCAACCTCCCAATCGATTCGAGGGCAGTGGAAGGCCTAAGATCCACCAAGGATCTCAGTAAGCATGAGTCAGTGTAAACCCTTATCCATCCAGCCAGAGACGTTCCTGGTGCTTTGGAAGACATACGTGTTCGCGATTCCAACATCAGGGAGTCCAAAAGCGAACACGAAGATTCAATTGATTCTCCAGCCAAAATATCTCGTACAATATTTGTGAGATCATTGTAGGCTGACCGACTACACTTCATAAGAGCTGAAAAGGGTGAAAGGTTTAAATGAGAATGAGAAAGTATCACTCAAATAAATGAAGAACTACTTCTTGTCAGAGGATTTGCATCATCGTTCAAATCTTCCGCGAGGTGCTGGATACACTTATGATGCCAATCTGAGGCATTGAAGTTCATCGAAAAAGTTTTCGTGCGAACTGCAGAACACCGATCAAAAACTATACCAATTTAGGGAGCAACTGTGACAGTCACCGGGACCGGTCACAAGATACAAGAGATTTAAAGGCAAGTCTGCGGCGACGGCGACGATATTCCCCCCGCAAACAAGCCAAAACATTTTCTCAGCCGGCCCGATTAACCCCTTGCGGTATGACCTCAAGGTCAGTTTTTTCTCGGTTGTCAAGAGACTCATTAAAGAACGTTTCTTCAGGTTGGACAGGCTCCTCCTTCTCTTGGACACTGGCTCAACGGTGTCAGTGAGGAATACTGCAGCCAAACAGCTTGCTCAATTGGCTGTAAAGAGTGTCACAGGAGATGTGGCATTCAACGATGAGGACTTAAAATCGAAACCTCAACATGGGACGTTCGGGGAGCCTTCAGCATGGGCTGAACTTATGGCAGTAGTAGCTCGAGTACGAATCAACGCACATTTCCAACATTTGTGCAACTGATTCTTTGTTCAGATAATACCTTATCTCCACTCAAAGTCTTTCGATACTCGAACCGCCGCGTCTGTGGCGTTATCGCAAATATTCTCAATGGTTCCACTCTGGAAACCTTTAAATGACGAAGAGATTACCGGATCGGTGTCTGATACATCCCTCGTGCCACCAACTTTCCCGAACTTTTCTGTGCAGGAACTCATACTTCAGGGGAAACTGTTGCTGGCGTCATCAGGCAAGGAATTTGTCAAACCGACTGGTATACTTTCCAGTGCAGCGGAAGTCAAGAAAGCTCGGAAAGAGGCGATGGGCCGTCTGGGACTGGAGTTTCTCGACGGTGATGACATGGATCTTGACAAGGAATTTGCTGCGGATGTTGAGACAGATGAAGGCATTGAAATGGATGTCATACTTGGCAAAGTAACATCGTCGGTTGATTTGGTTAATGGCCCTTTCATCGCTGAACGCCATACACAGGATGAACCACCTCCCCGTTCTGCCACGCCAAGTGTTCCGTCTCCTGATCCTACTGTTCCACCACTACCTGACGCAGATGTAAATGTCTTGTCGGCACGTGAACGCAATCGGCTTAAGCGCAAACGCAAACCTGGTAACTCCGCCTTTGTATCTGCACCACCCCCACCCCCACCACAAACTGCTGGCGCTAAATATACAACGATTCCGACTGGCTCTAATAACAAGTGCGTGTATGCCTTTTGTCAAGTCTTCAGGTCATTTAATTGCTAAAAGGGCTCGACTTATCTCCCCGGAAGACACGGCCTCCTCTGCCTCCCGAACGGGCAGCCCAAAGCCAGTTGTCAATGGAGCTTCTTCCGACAAGGTGGTTATTGACCCTACCAAAGGTGGAGCAGTATCTCCAAAGGCATCACAGCAGTCCAAGGCGCTCGATGTTAAATCAGGTGTCTGGGTGTGGGATGGTGTGGTCAAAATTCTGGAAGTTGATTTATTCAGTGCTGCTTGGGAAGTCAGACATGGTGCTGCCATGGCTTTGCGGGAATTATTGAAGGTTCAAGGGCAGTATGGTGGGATGCGCGGTACGAACAAGACATGTTACTTCCCGAACTAATCTCAATTTCTCTTTAGATGGCGCCTTGCCTTTAGTCAATGAGTATGCTCATGAACGATGGTGCAACGACCTTGCTGCAAATCTTCTTTGTGTTTTTGTCCTTGACCGCTTCGGCGATTTCGTGTCCGACCAGGTATGTTACCTTAATATCTTCATAGTTCCAGCTTTTATATCGAATCTCCTCTCAAGGTTGTGGCGCCAGTTCGCGAAACTGTTTCTCAGACTTTAGCGTCGCTACTCATACATATGCCTCGTCGTTCTCTCGCACAAGTACATTCCATCTTTCTACAGATGATACAACAAAATTTTGTTATCCCACCAAACAATTCTCGAGCCCGGAAAGGCGACGACACAAATCATGTCTGGGAGGTTAGGCATGCTGGTTTATTAGGTCTAAAATATGAAGTTGCAGTGCGAGGTGACTTGTTTGAAAGGCCTCCAATCAAGCAGGAAGAAGATATGGACGTTGATGACGCTGGCAGGGAAGTGTTACGAGGAGTTGTTGACGTTGCTGTCTTGGGGTGTGTAGATCACATATTCTACCAATGTTACTCTGTCGCACTTAACATGGTGTTGCAGTCTTGGAGATCCGGACGACGATGTTCGCTCAGTTGCAGCATCTTGTCTATTACCTGTTGCAGGGCACCTTGTAGAACAACTTCCTGAGTCATTAGGTCAAGTTCTTCTTGTTCTATGGCGTTGTTTGCGTAACATGAAGGACGACCTCAGTTCAAGCGTCGGAGCTGTAATGGATCTTCTAGGTCAGATCTCTTGACTTTGATATCTACATCGATTGAACACTGTTCACAGGGAAACTCGTGTCGTATGAAAGAGTAATTGATATTCTGGCAAATGACGGGGTCTCGTATGTTTGATTTCCAAATTCTTTTCCAGGGGTTACTGAAATTTGATTCAGGTTACCACTTACGACCCTAGCCCCTACGCTCTTTCCCTTTTTCAGACACACTATACCAAATGTCCGGTTGGCAGTTGTAGCCACTCTCAGCTCATTCATGGCCGTTTCTTCTCTTTCGAAAGAGTGGATAGCTGCTCCCTTTCTTCGCCTTCTCATTCAGAATTTAATTGTGGAAGAACGCTCTGACATACGTGATGCCAGTTTGGCCGCTTGGAAGACAGCAATTTCTATAGTAGCCGCTGATCCTGCATGGATATGCGAAGTCATAACTCAAGAGCTCATTCTTGACTGGTATGCTATTGTCATGACTCCCGTGGGTGTGCCATTGGACCCGACGAAATTCTACCATGCAACAATTGCGGCAGATGGTGGAGTACCCCTTGAACGGCATAATGTCGATAAAAACATGCTTGCCCAAGATCCCTCTTTAATCACACCAGAAATCACTTTGAAGGCTAGAGTATCTGCTGCAACGGCACTAGCATATCTGATTCCATCGTGGCCGGCACCGGTAGGTCTTACTCATTTATCGGGTAATTTATACCCTGACGATTCATACTATGTAGAAAATGGAAGAGCTTTACAAGCCCATCCTCTTACATTACCTCAGTTCTGCGAGCATGCTACAGAAGTTCCTTGCAGCTGTTATTGCAGAAGAATGGGCAAGGCAGCACGATCGGACTTCCTCATCAACAATACCTCTGATTGACGAGTCTGAACTTGCCAAGGAGATTAGCCAGAATACGTTGGCTTGGCTCCAAGCAACGCCGCCTCCTTCCTATCATGAAATGGCTTTCAGTCTCAGCCGGATTCATGTTGACTGCATTTCGCTGCTTCAGTCGTTTTCCGTTGATTGTAAACTTCCACTCTCATCAATACCATTCTTGGGCAGAGAAATCGACACTACGGGGACTCGTCAAGGATGTTTCACCATTGAAACAGCACAGAACGCCGTTGGACCCATGTATACGAGGCTTAAAGATAGTTTGGGTCGTACGAAAAAGCGTGAATTACTTGTGATTGCGGAAAAGCGATCCAAAGTGGTCAACAGCATCGACCGGTACATAGAAGTCAAGGCACAACACGACATCCGAGTAGCAGCTGCGTTTGCGTCTGCTTTTGTCGCCTTCAAAAGTACACCAGATAAAGTCAGCCCTGTTGTTAAAGGTATCATGAATGGGATCAAAGTGAGTCTTTTTTCGTTATATACAAATATGAAATCCCTAATCAATGGTACAATAGAACGAAGAAAACATAGATCTCCAAACTCGTTCTGCCGTTGCCGTGTCCTCATTCATCAAGTTCTGCGCTGAACGCAGTATCTCTCAGCCACCCGACAAAATCGTCAAAAACCTTTGCACCTTCCTTTGTCAAGACTTCGAACGAACACCAACGTTCGCCTATACGCGCAAATTTACCGATGGTGTCCTCTCGTTCCAAAGGTCCTTATTGATAGCGTCAAACGGCAAAGTGTCAGACCAAGACTCGGATAAAACCAAAGCGGAGGAACATAATGATTCAACAAAAGCTCAACTCTCGAGACGCGGTGCTAAGTTAGCATTTGATCAGCTCTCTGCTACATTCGGTCCCCGTTTGTTAAGCGTGATTCCCAGTATGTGGCAGTCAATGGCTGGGGGTCTACTTAGCACTTTCCAGACTGGTGATCGAATCTATTACTGTTTTTTTGTTTGCGCCATTCCACTGACGAGTCTCTCAGATTCTCCAAAGGACTCGGATTTGCTTATCGAGAAACAGTTTGGTCAAGATGTCATTGACTCGCTCAGTGTCTTGGAAGCTGTTGCTCCTACGTTTCACCAAGATCTTTGGCCAAAGCTCTGTGAACTGTTCCCTGTGTTAGATTTAGCTCTTCGGAGCCGGTTTGCAATCATCAGACAATCTGCCGCCAAGTGTTTTGCAACAATATGTGATGTGATGACTTCAGATGCGATGCACTATGTCGTGGAGCATCTTATTCCTTTGATCGGTGACCCCCTTGTTCTGGCCCATAGACAAGGTGCCACGGAGCTTGTGTATCGTAAGTATTTGAACTTTTTTTGCTCGCGACGCGAATAACAGTCAGTCCTCATTAGACATTGTCCACCGTTTGGATATCAAAGCACTGCCATATGTCATCTTCATGGTCGTTCCCATTCTTGGAAGAATGAGCGACGCAGATGAAGATATCCGTTCTACCGCAACCAACACTTTTGCTTCACTAGTGAAGATGGTACCATTAGAGGTCATATGATTCTGTTCGCCCCCGTAAACTATGCTCATCACAACCTTTAGGCTGGGCTACCTGACCCCCCGGGCTTCTCGGAGGAATTGTTGAAGAGACGTGAAACAGAAAGACAGTTCTTGGTTCAACTACTTGACGGAAGCAAGGTTGAGCATTACACAATACCGACTTCAATCAAGGCTGAACTTCGCAAGTACCAACAAGATGGTGTCAACTGGCTGGCATTCCTCGCGAAATACCAATTGCATGGTATTTTGTGTGATGGTATGCTCTGTACACCTCTACCTGAGATTTTTGGGTTGTTTACTTATTCCTTCAGACATGGGGCTGGGCAAAACATTGCAATCAATTTGCATTTTAGCTGGAAAACACTACGAACGGTCTCAACGCTACCAAAGAGAAAAATCGCCTGACTCTGTTCACCTTCCTTCCCTCATAGTTTGTCCACCCACGTTAACCGGCCATTGGTACTACGAAATTCTGAAATATACCGATAACCTCCGCCCTGTCCTCTACACAGGCAATGCTCGCGAACGTACGAGACTTTTGACAAAGCTGCAATCGTACGACGTTGTGATTACCTCGTATGAAGTCGTTCGGAATGACATTTCAAATCTTGAAGGCCTCAATTGGCTCTATTGTGTGTTAGACGAAGGGCACGTCATCAAAAATGCAAAAACGAAACTCACAAAGGCGGTGAAATGCATACATGCACAACATCGCCTGATTCTATCTGGAACTCCAATTCAGAATAATGTCCTAGAACTTTGGTCTTTATTCGATTTCCTGATGCCGGGGTTCTTGGGTACTGAGGCGTCATTTAATGAACGCTTCAGTAGACCAATACTTTCAAATCGTGATGGCAAAGCAAAGAGTGGCGAAGCTGGTAAGTATCTTCGTTATATATTCGGATTTCGATTCTAAATTTTCATGAATTTCTTACAGCTGCACTGGCCCTCGAAGCACTACACAAGCAAGTCCTGCCATTTCTACTTCGGCGACTTAAGGAGGATGTCCTCAACGACCTGCCTCCGAAGATCATACAAGACTACTACTGCGAGCTCTCAGACTTGCAAAAGTATCTCTATGACGACTTTTCTCAATCAAAAGCACGCATTTCTGCTGAAAGCGCCGTTCAAGCTGGTCAAGCTGAACAACAACATGTTTTCCAGTCACTGCAGTACCTCCGTAAACTTTGCAATCATCCTGCATTGGTCCTCAATAAAGATAAGGAAGCCATTGACGTGGCTTTAGCGCATATTGGAGGAACTGCAGACGACCTTGGCGACATTCAGCATGCACCCAAGCTGCTCGCATTACGGTAGGAGCTTTTTTTTATCGTCACTTCTGTATTAATCACTCGGCCCTCTCACCCCTTCTCTAGTCAACTCTTGACGGATTGTGGCATTGGTATTCCCTCCGGTGTTCAGGATCCTGGTAAGAGCGAGTTGATCGATACAGTGGACAACACCAGCAGCACATTTTCCCAACACCGTGTTCTCATATTCTGCCAGATGAAACAGATGTTGGATATAATCGAGAACGACCTGTTCAAGAAGCTCATGCCTACAGTTACCTACATGAGACTAGATGGCAGCACAGAGTCTAGCAAACGTCATGCCGTGGTGCAGACATTCAATTCTGACCCTAGTATCGACTGTCTCCTACTCACGACACATGTTGGAGGCCTTGGCCTGACTCTGACTGGTGCCGATACCGTTATCTTTGTCGAGCATGATTGGAATCCTATGAAAGATCTACAAGCGATGGACAGGGCTCACCGCATTGGTCAGAAGAGAGTCGTCAATGTTTATCGGTTAATCACCAAAGGCACCTTGGAAGAGAAGATAATGGGGTTAGCCAAATTTGTTTCACAAATCTTCACTTGCTGACGCAACGTTAGGTTACAACGCTTCAAAATGAACATCGCAAATTCTGTCGTTACTCAACAAAATTCTGGGCTTGCCTCGATGGATACAGATCTTGTTCTGGATTTGTTCAGGCGGACGACACAAGAAGAAGATGCTGCATCTTCTGCGAAGAAGGCGAAAGAAGTGTCTGGACCAGTCAGTCAGAAGAATGTCTTGCAAGGTTTGGAGGACCTTCCGGCTGAGCACGAGTATGAGGGATTAGATCTTTCAAGCTTCATGCACTCTCTAGGGCGGTGATTTGATTCATCGTCACGATGGTTATCATTATTCTCCTTTCCACTTTAGGCGCACATATATTAGTAGACGAGTTCGATAATGTAGTACATAATGAACACAATTGAAGCAGAAGTGTATATGTTTTCGCAAACGGATCGGCAGTCAACAGGCAGAAAGCGACGCCATCGATACTTGGGAAGACTCAACCGTGCCGCATCATGTAAATTGAAAGCGGGCGTCGCGTACTCCCAACATTACCGTGTTCAAGACTTGTTTTCTTCCATCACTGTGACAGTTCTTAAAATGCCGAAAGACACCTCAAAGTCACTGGAATCTGACGAAGTAGCTGCCTCTATGACGCTACGGGCAAGCAGCAGTCGGCAACTCCTAGCCTCTACTCGAATCGCGACTGCACATGTACAAGTGAAGCGTCAAATTCGGTCCGTTCAAATAGTTTTCGATGTGCATGGAACAAGTTGGCCTACAAGATCTAATTCTCTTTTTACACAGAACGAAGCCTGGTTCTATGTCCCCTTCATTGACCCCCGCTGCTATTGACATAGAACAACGGTTGAGTTCTTTGGAAAGAGACACCATGGGGGAATCCTGGTTCCAGGCTCTAAAACCTGAATTTGAGAAGCCCTACTTTCTCAAGGTATGTACAGATTCTATGATATTTCCAACGCAGTTACAGAGGTTTCCGCTAGCTGAAGACGTTCCTACTCGAAGAACATCGCGCGCATACGGTTTATCCACCGCGTTTGTTGCTTTATTGCTACTGCATTTTTTGACAAGAATGAAGGAGTCTCTTGATATGCAGTCGATGATGTCTATTCATGGTCGAAGTTGACTCCGTTAGATCAAGTCAAAGTAGTCATCCTAGGCCAGGTCAGGAGTTATTATGGATGATACCAAGGTCGTTCTTTATTGACGCGACAATCACAGGATCCATATCATAATGTTGGACAAGCCCATGGTACGTACGCCTGTCGCCCTCGAAACATTGCCTCTTCCCGCATCTCATAACCTCAGGTCTCTCGTTCTCCGTTCTGCCACCCACGAAGCCTCCAGGATCACTCAAGAACATCTATAAGCAGCTGTCATTGGACTACCCCGACTTCATTGCTCCGTCTGAAGGGCATGTACATCTCGCTCAGCTTCGCCTCATAATACTCTGTATTCTTACCTTTGATCCAGCGATTTGACTCCCCTCGCCCGACTCGGTGTTTTGTGGCTGAACACGAGCCTCACAGTCCGTGCGCACAAAGCTGCGTCGCATTCTAACAAGGGCTGGGAAACGTTCACTGCGCAAGTCATTCGCGCTGTTATGGAGAGGAACAGAGAGGCGGATAGAGGGATTGTGTTTATGGCTTGGGGTCTTCCTGCTCAGAAGACCTGTGCAAAGATTGGGATCGATGAGGTCAGACTTTACTTTCTACACATATTGACCATTTGTTGAATCGTGCTTTTAGAAAAAGCATCTAATATTGAAGTATGCTCTTGATGAAATCGTTTGCGTTATCTGACCTTGTTCCCTAGATCTGCTCATCCCTCACCTCTTTCGGCACATAGAGGATTCATAGGAAATGGGCATTTCCGTTTGGCCAACGCCTGGTTAAAGGAAAGGTCCGGTGAAGAAGCCCAGATTAACTGGATGGTCTTGAGCCGCCAAGGATAATGAAAAGAATTTATAACGATAACACAAATGTATATAGATTAAGTGAAAATGGAGGCTAATAGTAGGCCTTGCCATTACCAAGCAACCCGGCGTCAGCATTCGCAACCATCCTGTCAATTTCCGCTCTGATTTCCCGAAGATTGGTCTTGAGAGTCCTCACGTCCTCGAACTTTCGATGAGCTTTAGCCTCTTCGACGAATGACTCCAGAAGAGCTTCTTGTTCGAGCAAAGGTTGCAACGCCATGGCCATTTCAGAGTCAGGATCGACCTTTGGTGCATCATCGTTGGAAACTGAGGCAGCCTTTGTCGTTGATTTCTTGGGCTTAGGCAGGGACTGTCAAGGATGATGATGGGTCTGGGTATTTTAAATAACAAGAAGGGACTAACCTGAAGTGGAAACATGTTCTTTTGAAGAAACAAATTTGCACGATTCATGATGGATGACTGGACTTGATCCGCTGAACTTCCTGCCGGACAAGGGAGCTTGTGAATTTGTTTGGCGATTGCATCATATTGAGCAAAGGCTTCCAGAAGTCGTTTGCGCGATATTGACGCTTCCTTGGTTGGCTGGTCATTGTGGCTAGTGTACTCGATGAATTGCAGTTTGCTAAAGAAAGATGGTCACCTCACCTGAGACTGAGAACAAGTTCCTGAAATTGAGGCAGGGACTCTTGGATTTCCTGTTCAAGAGCGATGAGAGCCTAGATGAATGTTTGAATAGGTATTTTGTGCGAAAGAAGAAAATGCTGACGTCGTAAAGTTTACTGAATAACGGAACATGAGTGAATTCGTCCTGGTATTGTTGTCGTCTAGAGTAATAAGACGACGAAATCGAGTGAATGCTTGTATGGCTCACAATAGTATTGGTCGGCAAGACCTGCATATCCTGACGCCTTTCAGAAACTTGTCCTCGGTGGAGCCACCCTTATGTGGGGCACCGTTGCCATGGTCAAGTGGTTTTCTCTTGACTCCATAGTCAACTCCCTCGTTCACTTCCTCTATTCGCCTAGTTTTCGGATCGACAACGAACAACAACGAACAAGTGACTGGGCGATGTGGATGTTTTACAGGTAGAGAACATATGATTTGGCCGCATAGCCGACAATGGTGTTTCCGATTTGTGAGAGTATGGAAGGAAGTTCTAGGAAAGAGATTGAGAAGATTGCTAGATGAGAGGTAGAAAGACTCACGAGCAGAGTGGACATTTGGTGACATCGCCGTCGTCCTGCCATGGAGTTATTCTCTGTTCTGCCGCTATTGTTAAATCAATATCCGCACTAGACTAGCAGAAAGAGAAAGGGCTCACCCCTCAGGTCATTAACATCGCCGCCTCCGACGACCCCTCGCAAAAGGCCACCTGCATCTGAGATATTGATCTTTCTAATGTCAAAGTCAAAGAATGATGAAGCTCGACGATGGTCTCCTTGTGGGCGTCTTTGTTCTGTAGGAGGTGGAAAGTGGAGGTCAATCAACTTCTCGAGCCTTCGGAGTAGTTTTGTGCGTTCAACGCGCTTCATCCCCGAACCGCATCCATCTCCATCTTGTTTCAGACGGCGTAGAGCAATAAACTCGTCGGTGAGAGGACGGTAAAGACCTTTTGGCTGGAAACCGGGACGGTAGGGAGCTTGGACACGTTGTGGTGTTGGAGACTCGGGTGGGGGTGGAGAGGGTGGTTGGGGTATCGGCTCTGGCGGGGGCAAAGGAGACGGCGGAGGACGGCGGGGAACACGTCGAAAGGTGGAATGTGTGGATGTGGGCGACGAGGGGCCGGGGGTGAGCGGTGAGGCTTGACGCTGTGGCTCCAGCTGGGAGTGACGCTTGGACTGAAGCAGTGAGGTCGGTCGAATTCAAGTCAAAGGGCGGGCAACTCACCTTGTACGCTTGGTAGGGCACAGCGTCGGTCATGACGTGCTCACGTCAAACTCGCACACTCCCATCATGTCCCCAACCTCAGGCATCGGCATCGCCCCTCAACTCTCCTCTGCCTTTGCCTCGGCCTCCAACCCGCGCTTCATCAAGGTCTCCATCCAGAATGGTCTTCACTTCTTCTCTCCTTCGTCGTCCCTGCTTATAATACCAACCAGAACAACTCGTTCACGATTGCACAATCTCTGCCGGAGCATCGTTCGAACAAGATCTTGCCCTTCTTCCCGATGTCCTTCACGACGACGTTCCTGCATACATCCTCGCAAAGCTCTCACCGTCCGACTGGCTAGCCATCTCTTACGTCCCAGAGGCTGCCAAAGTTAGAGACAAGGTATCAATTTCAACGTTCTTTGCGCGATCGCCCCCTGATCGCGCGACAGATGCTTTATGCCGCAACCCGCGCGTCTCTCCTCAAAGCCCTCGGCTCAACCCTCTTCACCGATGCTCTTTTCGCAACCAGCAAGGCCGATCTCACTCCTGAAGCTTATGCAGCCCACAGACGTCATATCAACGCCCCCAAGCCACTCTCTCCTCGCGAGCAAGAGATGGCCGAGGTACGTGCTGCTGAGAGTGGAGGTGCATATGAAGGCAGTCGCGCTAGAGTCAATCATATCGGAGCTGGCGTCGGTTTGCATTGGTCTGAAGGTCTTCAAGATGCCGTCAAACAACTGGCCCAGGGCGAGCAAGGCGCGATTGTCATCATTGTCTGTACTCAAAGCCCTCACAAATGTTAATTTTGGCTAAGCTAATCCTATACAGGAAATAGACAGACCGACAGAAACTCTCATCCTCAAGTCTACTTCGGAAGCGAGTATAGAAGCTTTGCCGACTTTACTTCCGTCCTCTCAGCCATGCTACGCGTTATTTGCTTGGCCACACGACTTCAGCACCCCTCCGAGACGTGACATAGGTGAGAGTAAATCCAATTTACATCCCCACTTGTCTCACTCAGCTGTCTAGTCTATATCTATTCTTGCCCATCAACTTCTCCAATCAGAGACAGGATGGTCTATTCATCTGGCGTCTCTTCCACGTACGAGGCTGTCAAGGCGCTTCTGGTCGATGCCTCGTCGACTACGCGTCTCGCGTCTCGTAAGATCGAAACTTCTGACCCTAGTGAATTAGATGAGGCATACTTGAAAAGCGAATTGGGATTCGATGTTGTACCCGTCGATGGACAGACAGCAGGGACTGCAGAAGAGAAGAAACCGTTTGCGCGCCCTCGGGGTCCTGCCAGGAAACGGTGAAGGTGAACCCTATGTCGATAGCTCTTGGTCCTAGGAAACACCTTTTGATGGCGCATAGAGTCATAATTTAGAACCTGAGAATCGGTCTCTTAACTCTTCCAGTACGTTTTGTCAAGATAGCTCGTTATATAAGGCCTAGGAGTTTTGCGATTACATACTTACGCACTCTTGAACCAGCCTGCGTTGCGTTTCTAACCATTACTATATGACACATCAGTAAGCTTGTATTGATCCCATCAACAACTCGATTGGATCCTATGATTTGTTATTCACTGCGGTCTGCCCAAGGATTATATCTTATTGGGCCAGGCGTCGAGCGAGGGTTGAAACGTTGATGGATGGAAAACGAGCACACCTACACTTAAGCTTACGTGACGCACCAACTTTGAGCCTCCTCGAAAGCTCACGCGTCCAGCAGCACCCCAATATCGTCGATCGGACTCGCGAGTTCCCATAAATCAAGCTTAATGAGATCATCGTTGCATTTCTATCCATTACTATACTTAAGTATATCCATTTCTGATTCTTGAACACGTACTTGTGTTGATCCCCATCAACAACTCGAATGACCGGCGCTTGGATTCTGAGACGATATATGATTTATTCATTCACTGTGGTCTGCCCGTCAATTGTATTTACAATATCTTATTGGGCCAGACGTTGAAACGTTGATGGATGGAAAACGAGCGCACCTACACGGCCTTGCACGGCTTAAGCGCTTGAGCTTACGCACCAACTTTGAGCCTCCCTCTACTTATTATGAAAGCTCACGCGTCCAGCAGCACCCCAATATATATCGTCGATCGGACTCCCGAGTTCCCATAAATCAAGCTTATGAGATCATAGATAACCATATACGAGGTCATATTCTGGTTGTGGATATCCTTCATGCCGACAATCGGAAATTAAAGCATCCAAGGCTATCCAGCGCCCAAGTGATAAAAATCCCGTGGAAGCCCGCGTTTTTCGTTACCAACTTGATCACAACTCCATGGAAGCCTCAACTGGTACGAGAGCGATCGCAGTGTATTGTGGCTCATCTACAGGCAACCAGCAAGCGTTCGCGAATGCAGCCTCATGTGCGTTTCTCTATGTGTGTACATTATGAAAGACAGACTCCAATGAGGTATATCATTGGACAGCCGTTGGACGAGCCCTGGTAGCACAGAACCACCCTTTGGTTTATGGAGGTGGAATGAAAGGATTAATGGGCATTGTGGCGGACACCCTACTAAAAGGTGGAGGTCAAGCCACCGGCATCATCCCGTACGCTATCTACGTCGCTGGTGGCGAAGGAGACAAGTCTACAAATGGTCAGGCCAGCCATGTGGTTCTGGGACCTGCTGACAATCCAAAAGTACGTTGGTCTTTCGTGTCGTGGCGCATCTCGAGTTAACCTCTGTTGGCAGATGCAAACTGTAAGAAAGAGAAGTCTAAGATTGATTCATGATATGCAGCTGAAGCTCGGATGAACGATATAGGTTATCGTAGATTCTATGCATGACCGCAAGGTAGAGATGGCTAAGCGCTCAATGGCATTTATCGGACTACCAGGAGGTTTTGGAACTTTCGAAGAGGTGAGCACACTGGAATCTGTAATCTAGCAGTGATTGATGTTTCATTCGTGTAATCAGGTTTTCGAGGTGACCACATGGACTCAACTCGGTATACACAACAAACGTGAATTTATATTCAAGCCTCATCGTTAGTTGACTAACTTAGAATTTTTACAGCCGTTGTTCTCCTGAACGTCCTTTCTTACTACGACCCGCTACGCCAACTCATTGAAAATGGCATCAATGCAGGGTATATAAACCCTACCCACAGAGACCTTATCGTATTCGTGGATGGCCCATCTGCGTCGGACGAGCACGAAGATTTTGATTGGGGAACGGCAGCACTTGACGCCATTGAGAATTGGCAGGGAGGTGGCATAAAGAAACCTTTTGATTGGACGCATAGAAAAGACGGGTCATCATCGGGGGCCCTGTGCTCGACTTGAATGGGAAGTCGATACCGTTGTATACTCCTTAAGCTTAAGCGTTGTGCACTGGACAACTATACAAGACACAATTGTGTGATACACTCAAAATTACGCAGCTGGTACAGATGTAGGTGCAACAGGTTTTCCCATCGATGGTTCGATAACGCGAGTGCCGTCCATGAACTTGTCAATGTCTTGCTCGGTTACTTTAGCCTTACGCTGAAACGCAATCAGGTTGAGACTTTATGACTACACAAACAGTAATTCCTCACCTCTTGGAAATCTGCGACAAACTTTTGGAGTTGCTCTATACACTTTGCCTTCAACTGCCCGGTGAGCAGAGTGCCTGCTCGATAATCCTGATCATATCATGCTTTCAGTTCTCAAGCCAAAAAGGAAATGTATCAGACTACAAACCTTTCCGAGTTGCTCTAGTTCGGCATCGTCTTCCAAGAAGAATCTGAGATATTGATAGCTGACGTCGACCTCGGTATCGCCTCCTAGACGTCGATGCTCCTCTTCTGTCTCCTGTCCTCCCGAAAACCCATGCCTATTGATCTTGTTCTTTATTTGTGATGGTTTATCGCTCATGTAAATACTACTGTTGGGATCGCTGGCACTCATTTTTGTTTGAGGTCCCTGTAGGGCGGGGAAGAATTTCGCGTGGAGAAGAGTGGGCTTTTGGTATTTTAGTTTTTGGGCAACATCACGAGTCAGACGGAAGTATGGATCTTGATCGATGGCGCATGGTATAAGGCAAGGAGAATTGGTTGCGCTCCCAAATATTTGGGGAAACGAGTTTGAGAAGGATGGTGCTGCCTGTATTGCTGCAAAGTGAATTTTGCCGATGTTGTCTCTATAAAATGAGCGTGAGTTTAGAAGAGACTATGAGAGTGGTTACGACGCACGACTCGGAAAACCCAAAAGTAGCTTTTGCTTGACTGTAGGT
This sequence comes from Termitomyces titanicus, assembly GCA_017657335.1. Classification (NCBI taxonomy): domain Eukaryota; kingdom Fungi; phylum Basidiomycota; class Agaricomycetes; order Agaricales; family Lyophyllaceae; genus Termitomyces; species Termitomyces titanicus. Next base: position 39,113 of record JAGGAX010008352.1, on the reverse strand, counting down.
AATTTGCCGCGATATTTTGGAGACGTTCTGATAGAAAGCACCCCCCATGTAGTCATAATTGCTGAATATGAAGGTTTTCTTTAGATCAAACCCAACGGCAATGATATCTCGCGCATTTTGTCTAGCAAAAGCTCTTGTCTGTTCAACCTTGAGTTCATGCTTGAAGAGGAATTTCTCATCGTCTGTGCGCAACTAAATCTCAAAATAATTGATTAAACAGCATGATTACTTACCGGTAAGCTGGACTACCAGTGGCACGTCAAACACATCTTGCAACCACCTAAATCAATCAGTGTGTGTCCTCGATTGATGACAGGTGCTCACTTTGTGAAGACAAATGGAATCATATGACCCAAGTGCATACTGTCACTGCTAGGGCCGCGTCCTGTATACAGGAAGAAGGGTTTACCCTGCTCGTAACGATCTAGAATTTTATCAAAGTCCCTGAAAACGAATCAGCCAACTGCACAATTCGCAATTATATATAGCAGTAAAACTTACCTGTGCGAGAAGAACATCCCTCTACGAAGAAGCACATGAGGGCGCTTTCCAGTAAGCCTTTCAAATCGAGCAAGTAATGCTTCGTCTATTCTGCGAGTGCCAAATTGATCAATGAGTTTGTCATAGTCGATCGCTTGCTGTTTTCCATCGGCAGATACAGAGCCTTGAACGTCCCATGGTGTGACAACTTGATCAGCAGCGGCACTTTCAGCAGCGCCCTTGGGAACTGGGGTAGTACTAAGCGAAAAAGGGCGATTAACACCGAGATCGAAGTTTACGAATGAATTTTAGCGTACTCTGCGAGGTTTACTGAGGATATGCCAGAAGCGGCTTGATCAACTCCAGCCATACTGCTCAGTTTAAAAACTAGAGGGCTCAGAAATAATTCTCTTGATCATTACTTTGGATATCGATGATCTTCCGCCACGTGGGTGGTTATCAGATAATTTGTATCGGATCGTTCCATGGCAGGTCAGAAGCAAGTCCTCAGGATCTATTCATGAGTCTTTGTAATTGGGGATACCTGCGAAACAACAAAGTCGTCGCCGGAGTACGTACGGTATCGATGGATCTATGTATCCAACTCAAAGGTACAGCCAACAAATAGTATGTTACTACTTATGTATACTCGGAGCCAGAACTTGTTGACAACAAAGTGTGCAAACAAAAGCAACGTGAGAAACAAATAGGCTGCTCTGCCTCATTGACCGCGTTTCCAAAGCCTTTCTCCCTCCTCGACAACAACTTCGAGCATCTCACAACATCCCCCATCTTGCATCCCTTCACTTACAATGGCGACATCCAGACTTCATCCTTACCACTCCTTGCCAGCACCTGTCATTCACGCAGGATTTTCGGTCTCACAATCCAAATCGCATGTCCTAGCTGGTGTGCAAGACGCGTATTGGAGTGACGATGAGGCGGTAGGAGAACTTTGTTCCTTTTACAGTGTATTTTATACAGATTTCTGTGGAATAAAATATAGGAAGACGCGGAGTGTCCTTTATGTTTAGAGGAAATGGATATATCCGACCTCAACTTTAAACCCTGCATATGTGGCTATCAGGTATGGTGACTTTTTCTTTTCTTGCGAAGATTTCTCAACTTAAATCTATTATAGATTTGCCGTTTCTGCTGGCATCACATCAAGGAAAATCTCAATAAACGTTGTCCTGCTTGCCGGCGCGTTTATACTGATGAAGCTGTGGAGTTCAAGCCCATTGCAACTCAAGAGTTTGTTTTTTTTCCCCTAATCCCATCGGCATACACTAATCTTGCATCGCCTCTACCAGTCATAAGCGCCTTACGCAACAGAAGAAGCAACGAGAACGTGAACGCAAGGAACTCGAAAATTTAGGCAGACGCCACCTCGCCAATGTTCGTGTAGTTCAGCGTAACGTCGTTTACGTTGTAGGCATAGGGCCCCGATTCGCAAAGGAAGAAGTGCGTGTGACGTGTTGATATCCCCCAAGTGCAAACAACCTGATTTTCACCTCTCTAGCTTATTCCTACCCTTCGATCTAATGAATACTTTGGCCAATATGGCAAGATAACAAAGATTATCCTGGTCAAGCGAACGCCATCTGGGGGTGGTGATCCCGTGGTTGGTCTGTATATCACGTACCATAGACGAGAGGATGCTGCTCGTGCAATCGCTGCTGTTGATGGGGCTCCTTCAACTGGCGGGGCTCGTGGTGATGTAATGCGCGCTAGCTATGGGACGACCAAGTATTGCATGGCATTCTTGCGTAATGTCTCCTGTAGCGATCACAATTGTATGAATCTTCATGAATGGGGCGATGAAAAGGATTGCTTCACTAAAGAAGATCTGACAACCTTGTGAGTTACTTCCGTTTGTCGCCGTTATTGCCACTGATCTCTTCCGATCTCAAGAAAACACACTATGAAAACTACCGAAAGCAGAACGAGAAGCACTATTGTTGGCCACAAGAAGGGCGATGAAAATGATGGTGAAGTCTTTTCCTCCGGCGCTTTTGTCTAATAAGTCTGATGTAAACTAAAGCTGGCCTTCCCCGTGCAGCCTCATGGGCGCAAAAACCGACCAACATCCATACGTCAAATGCAATGAATAATAATCATGCCTCTGGTTCGGCTAATCGTCAACCTAGGCGGGGCGCAGTGGTACGACAGCCTCGAAACCCTCCTAATAGTGACACTCGTGCAACTGCGACGATTTCCCGGAGCTCCAATCAGGATACAACGGCGGTGACAGGCGCAAAGTCGGGCACTCAAACATCGTCTCGCCCAACGACACCTTCATTTTTAATACCGCAAAGAGTCATTTCGCCTGACATGAAGGATGCGAAGAGCAGACCCAAAAAAGAGCCGGGACCACCGGCTTATTCTCCTGATTCGTTAACTCAAACGGAAATTGAGTCAGGTCCGCCGAGTTTGGCTTCGCCCTCGCCTGCTCCCCGCCCAGATTCTGCAGACTCTAATCAGATATCAGTGATCCCTCCTCTCTTGCCACCTGGCCTTCCTGCGATCCCTCCAGGCCTTTCTGCCCCTCCTGGTATACCAGTCCCTAGCCGGCCATCTCAATCTTCATTTGACGTAACAACTCCCGAAACTCCTCTGCTTGCCTCACAGTCTTCATATCAAATGTCAACTGCAGCTCGTGCATTGCTTGATGACGTCAAAGCTAGACGCGAGTCTGCTTTTCCAACGACGACTGGAGTTAGTCCGTTCCCAGACTTTGATCGGACTCTACAGACTTTGAGCGGTGGAGACGGTGTTGGATTCAGCTTCAATTTGGATCCAAAGCTTGCAGGAAATGATGAAGACAGTCTTCCTTCCATGCCCGATTTCGAGATAGAAGCCAATGTACCCTTCAACGGGTCGTATATCGATGCCTTTCCAGCCCTCCGTTCTCCGACTCAAACAACATTTGCTCCCCCAGGGTTACCATATCCTCATCATACTCGTTCAGTGTACGATTCCAACCCTACGAGGTCATCCTCAGCTGTCGATAGCCAATCCTCTGGCCTTGGTTACGTAGGGTCCTTCAATCCATTTGCAGACACAAATGAGGAAACTCTCGGAGCATCCGTTTCCCATCTCGGGCAACCACAATATCCTCCTTTAGACGACGACTCTAGTAGAAAGGTTTCACGGTTTGGTTTCGCTCGTGGAAAGCAGAGCTCTACGGCCACATCTTCTCCACTTCACATATCGTCGCCACTCAGCAATAGCAACGGCGATCACCAGTCTTTCTACTCACCAGCTGATGGTCTTGCGCAAGGTCATGGGCGAGCACAATGGTTTGCGAATGGCAGAGACGGCTTTGCACAAACAATTTCGAATACCAATTCACCTCTGATTCAATCTGCTTTAGATCCTATGCATTCTCATCCTCAAAGTCGATCTCAACCTCAAACTTTCGAAGGTGGCGTAAGTGAAGCTCAGCTACGAGATTTCATACAATCCAGTCGAAATCGTGCACAGTCCAATCTTGGTATTACGACAGGTAGAATGGGTCCATTTTCTCGCCGTATACCGTACTCATGGCATTCTTAATTTCAGAACACCCGTCAGGACTTAACACAACCCCTTCTCCATTTCACGATCCTGCTATCATGTCAGCACGCTTGGCCTCAAATGCTCAAGATAGTGGAAGTAATCAAATGTCTTACGGACCGCCGCCGGGACTGTCTTTTCCTCAATCAGGCATAAATGTTGGTTTGGGCGTCATAAGCAATAACATAGATGGAAATGGATCAGCATATGGTGAGCACAAATTCCTTTTTTCTGAGGGGAGGGAGGTCAGTGTACCGAGTGCCGTGCTTTCTCAGTGCGGAAAATTCATTACCGGCATTGATGCATCCTTGAATGCCCGGCTCTCATCCCGTTTCCTCCTTGTGCATGGACTATTTCGACTCGCAACCCCAACCGTCACTTACAATCAATAATTTCCCCCTTCCCTTGGCATGGTGTCCACGTCTACTCCGACGCTGATTTATTTTATTACGGGCGCCGTAGTCTCGACGACAGCTTCTCCGTCACTCTCTTTGGCGCTTTCTTCGGCCGACTTTCCTGCGTTAACCGCTAGTCCCGTGGAAACCAGTCCCCGTGAAGAGTCCACCATGGCCGAAGACACTTCAGCTCAGTTAGACCCGAAAGCTCGTGAAAAGGCAGAACGCAAGGCTGCCAAGAGGGTGGCTGCAATGGAGAAAGCTGCGGAAAGACAACGTATAGCTCAGGAAAAGGCTGCCATCAAGGCAGCTGAGCGCGCGAAGGTAGCTCTCGAGAGACAGCTTGAGAAAGAAAAGGTCTTGTTGGAAAAGGAAAAGGCACAAGCGATCAAGGCACAGGAGAAAGCGGCAAAGGATCAAGCTGAGAGGGATCGGGCAGCGAAGGCGAAGGCAGAAAGTGAACGGCTCGCCAAGGAAAGAGAAATACAAGCTGAGAAGGAGAGGCAGAGAGAGAAGGACGCGCAACTCAAGAAGAAACAACTCGAAGACAAACGTTCTCAGCAGTTATCCAAGCCGTCGCGTCAAAACATCGCTTCCAAAGTCGGTATCGTTTCTGCGCCACCTGAGACTCAAGTCCCCTTGTTGTCAAAAAAACCTAAGAAAAACAGGCCTGCCACAAAGCCTGTTAGGGTTTCTAAAGAGGATGGACCCAATATAGATGATGGCGCTACCATTCCATCTATCTCTACTTCTGACGCGCACCTTGTGCCGACCGATACCAGTACAAACAATTCTCGCTCTCACTCTTTGGATCGTCACTTGCCTACATCGATCGAAGACCTTCTAGAGGATATTGACATATCGAACCCTGCCATGGACCTTCCAAATCATCCATTCTTTGACACGCACCGGCTTAGCCCTGCTGCTACTGTGCCTTTGGAATATGGCCCTCTTGTACATGCCTTATCAGCTTTATCAGTTGGCGGTGGATCTTTTGCAAACCATATGCCTTCGGGTTCTATTGATAACGCTGTATCATCCTTTCAACAGTTGCTGGAGACTTTGACGCAGACTATTTCGGACCTTTTGCGTCTCCTTCCTCGCACTACCTGGGACGATAGTTCCTCATTTGACGGCGTTTTGCGTGATATGCTCAAAGGCGACGACTTTCTGGATGACGGTGGTGATGATGGACATGGGAAAGAGGATGAAGTCGCAGCTTTAACCTTGGCTCTTGAACGTCGTGCTCGGTGGATGGAAGTCCAATTGTCAAAGCTAGAAGAGCTGCATCGTGATATTAACACGGCCGCTGTCAGGGCGGTCCTCTCTTTCAACGATGACGGTTGGGATCGACGTGCCTTCCTTCCCCGTGTTGGTCATACTCTGCGCCGTTTTGATAATATCGGTTTCAAGGAAGAGCTTGACGGAACTGTTCGTCCAATGACGACTACCGAATTGGAGAAAGAACTTGCTATGGCGAAGGAAATGGCTATCGCGAGGGAGACGGAAGTACGGGATGTAATGGAGAGAATACAGGCAATCAGACCTGTTGGTGAATTTTGATATACCACCTGGCAAAATCAATCTTCGTGGATAGAGTTGACACGTGAATAGAATTGCATTGCATTAATATCGTCATTAATTATTTAAGTACTACAATCATTTCTCGAGCGCTTCCGACTTCCTTGGTGGATACAACTATCCTTGGTATAAGCATGGGTATCAAATGAGGAGGTGGTAATATTACCTTGCCAGGATTGAAAAGATTATCTGGATCAATTGCCTGCTTGATGACTCGCATGAGTTCAACTGTGTTTTCTCCCAACTCTTCAGTTAGATATTCCTTTTTCCCAACACCGACACCGTGCTCCCCCGTACCTAAAAAACGTCAATGTCATAAATAACCTGGTGGTAGGTTGGCGCTCACAGGTTCCGTCGAGGGCTATTGCTCTATGTACAAGACGGTGGACTAGATCATTAACGGTGGATAATTCCTTGTCATTTCGGAATAGCATCAAGGCGTGGAAGTTTCCATCCCCAACATGGCCAACGATTGTACTTTGAACACCTGAATCGGCGAGATCTTTCTTTGTCTCATAGACGAGCTGAGGCAGACGCGACACCGGGACGCTATGGACATATGTCTAAAACCAGTCAGAAGAGAATGTCATGACAACATACCAAACATCTGTGGTCCAGCAGCGGGTTCCTGGGTATGCCGCCAAGGTTGACATCAGAGCATATTTACGATTTTGCCACAGGTCTTCGGCCTCTTGGTCTGTGGATGCAAATTCGAAACGGTGGCTACCGTGCTTTTTGACGATTGACTGCAAAGCTTTAGATGTGTTCTGAATCGATGAAGGATCGCCTTGAATTTTAAAGAACAAAGTATCTTCCGCAGGGTAAGGCCGCTCAACAAGGCCCGCAGCGTTGATGGCTTTCATCACTGAAGAGACACAAATGAGGCACATAGTATACATTGAATAGCAAATTTCTGTTACTGTGGTCATCAAGCAACTCTACGCATTCTTTGTAACTTGTGAGATGGGATTTCAATCGCGTTTGGTTTAGCATGACTTACGAATGTGGGGACCATAGGGTGTATTGAGAATTTCCTGAACTGCGCTGACAGCGTGTTCAACGTCATGAAATTGAGCCATTGCAACTTTCGTAGGAACTACAGGAGCAAGACGAAGTGTTACTGATGAAAGGATACATAAAAATCGACGAACTGAGTGAAAAAAAGAAGACTTACCTTCCGTGACAATACCTAGAGTTCCTTCTGCCCCGATAAATAATTTGGTGATATCAAATCCGGCAGCTGACTTCCTGGCTCGATTACGCGTCTTAATGACTTCGCCGTTAGGAAGTACGGCCGTCTAGGAGGTTGAATCAGTCAAGATAGCGGACCAAAACCTGCAAGCCTCACAAGATTGAGGAACCATTCTGCTTTCGCTGTTCCGTAACGGACGGCATTGGCTGCACAGACACAACGTTAGCCGTGACTCAAAGGCGTTTGTGATTGTCCTGACTTCCGCTGCATCCAGTGCCTATCATGCCTCCGATTGTCTACGGAGCAGGCTGAGTAGAGAATCCAGATCATGAATGGTCAAATCACTCACTGCACCGGGTCCTGGATCCAGCTAAGAAACTGAGAACCAGCTCTAGTTTGGAATGGTATGGACTTACCGGAAAGAACAAAGAGATGCCTTTTTCTTTGAGTGTCATGTTGATGTCTTCCCATCGGGTTCCCGATTGACAAACCAGGTCGGAATCAGATTCTGTGTTCAAGATCAGTGACGAATAGATGAAAGGCTCAGGACACAAAGTACAATTACCATGAATCTCGATAATTTTATCCATCCCTGACATGTCCAAGCATATACTACCTGATTCAAACTTTTTATAACGCATGTTGAATGAAGATCACATCAAGACATCAGAGCTTACCCCAGACGTATGGCCCTCAAGACTGGTTGCGCCACTGTAGGGGGTAATAGGCATCCTATATTTGCGGGAGATATTTACAATTTTGACAACGTCTGCAGTCGATTTTGGTCGGACCTATGAAAGAAGAGAATGGAAAGTATGTTATTTGAGAGAATCATAAGGTGACTGACAATGACCGAATGGGGCGAAGCTGGGTGATATGAGTTTTCAGAGAAGCCATATGTCGTCAGAGTGTCTGGGTCCGTGGAAACGTCGTTTGGTGAAGGAAATGCAGCGCGAAGTTCGTCAATGGCAAGCTTTATCTCCTTACGAGATGCGTATCTCGGTGGCTTGTCGGCTGGTTGGGGCTGGTTAAACGTAAGAGCGTGTTTCAAGAACAAGAAAATTACAAACGAAGAAGTATAGGTCAATCAGTTCGGTTGCCAGGACTATGCCCACAGCATAGACCGCCGACTGGAAGAGGGCGCGTGCCTTCCATGATCCAGAGAAATGCCTGGACCAGGGGTTGAAGCGAGAGTAAGTTGGGCGGGGTGGAATGACTTGTTTCGTCCCTGCTCTCGAAGACGCAAAGCGGGATGTAGGGGAGAAAGATGCGCGTGCCAATGTGCGGTGGACTAGGGCCCGAAGAACCATGGCTCGTACGCGTGTAAGTATGAAGTCCATCGAACATTGTAATTTATTTCCAAGACTTCGGCATGACGGCACAAACTCGATCGTGCAAAAACCACTTGGCAACCAACACACGGAAAGCCGGATGCCTTTTTTCCTTTCTATTCATTACTGCTCCAAACATTCCAGCTGGCCTGACCCCGCAAGCCATTCATGTCGTCCGACCGCGGTGAAAAGGCGCGCTCACCTAGCCACGACCATGAATATATCACTGAGCTATCAGAAACGCCTCAACCCTCTGACACTGATACTGCTACCAACTCATCTGACGAGTTTGATTGGGACGACGATGAGGACTCCAAAGCACAGCAGGAAATGGTCAAAGCAAAACGTGGTAGAGCTTTGTGGCTGGCCTTCATGAAGTTGTCAAGAGCTGTTCGAGTTCTTCTGGTCGGCACCCTCGTTGCAGCCATCCTAATCACCCCGTTCATCGTTGTCAAGCTGAGATTTAAGGAAAACCCTGCCAGTATTCAAGTTCATGTCTGGTCCATTTGGTTGACAGTTACGTGGGCTGCGGCATGTGGCACCTACTTATTCGTCGATGCTATTCCTCGGGTGATCCTCTTCATCGTAAATCTCTTTGGAGGTCATGTCGAACGGCTCAAATTACAGGTGGAGGTACGTCTTGACTCCTGAGAAATCGTCAATCCCTTTTTTCAACGTATCTAGCTCGTAATGGCCGTCTCTGGATGGCTCAAATTGGCCCTTGACATTTCGTGGGCTTGGATATGTCTTTCGGTCATCCGAACTATAGACCATCCTCCTGGAAGTTACTGGGTTATCATCAATCGTGTAATGCAGGTATGTGAGAGATGGGCTACGTATTGCTTCCAGTTCAACGTTGCTACAGGCTATGTTCGCTTCAAGCATCATTCTCTTGGCGGAGAAGCTGTTTTTACAATTCGTCGCAATCAATTTTCACCAGAAGGCACTTGCTGAGCGACTCGAAGAGAACCGTCTTGGTCTCAGAGCACTGGATAGACTTTCAAATGCACATCCTGTCCCTAACAAGAAGTCACCCTACACCAGACGCGGCCAAAAAAGCCCTTCGGCATCTGTTGATCTTTTCAATGCAACAAGCCGGGGGCATAAGTCTGCCCAGAATAGCCGAGAGGGCTCTTCAGCAGAAGGCGATGGGCACATCATAAACACTGAGAAAACCAAGCGCCGAAAGAATGACCGTCCACGCAAGAATAAGGACATGGCCAGCATCATTGTTGATCAGGTTTGAATCACCGCAATTGCTTCTTCCGATTCAGCTGACATGTTGAAGGTCGGCGGAGCAATCGGTGCTGTTGCCCTCAAATCCTCAAAGTTTAATAGAGAAGGAGAGGTTGGCGGTCTATATTCCGCTAGACGGCTCGCGAGGAAGTTGTTCAGTGCTCTTAGTGATGTCAACCCACCACGGTCTCATTTAATTGTTGAAGGTGTGTATAACCTTGATAGATGTCGTCTTTCCTTTTAGGACTGACGAGGAACGATAGATTTTTATCCTTATTTTCGTACAACAGCAGAGGCCGTAAGCAAAAGTTGTAAAATATATTATGTGGTCTAAATCAATTTTCGACAGTACGATGCCTTTGCTCTGTTTGACAAGGATGGAAATGGTGACATATCGAAGCGGGAAATGCGAGAAGCCGTTCAAAGGATATATCGGGAGCGCAAGTCACTGGCGTCGAGCCTCAAGGTAGTCCCATTCCTTTGAAACTCCTGTAAGAAGATATTAACGCACTACCAGGACGTCAGTTCTGCTGTTGCGAAGTTGGACGCAGTACTGTTGTCGGTCGCATTAATTGGGATCATATTTGTCTGCCTTCTCATCTTTAACCGGACGAACACGTTATCATCTCTCGTGCCACTTGCGACCATAATTCTCGGATTTTCCTTCATATTTGGGCATTCCGCCCAAACCCTCTTCGAATCAGTTGAGTGAACCTGCCTGCCTCTTATCGTCATATAAGCTTACGGCTAATGGCATAGTTGATATTCATTTTCTCAACGCATGTCTTTGATGTCGGTGATTTGGTGATGATAGACGACCAGGCACGCAGTTCGATCATCGCTTGGTTCTGTTCAAACTGAAAGAAAATTTTGGCAGGTCTTGTATGTCCGCGAGTTCGGTTTGTTTTCCACAACATTTCGTCGAGTGGATGGCCAGGAAATTATCGCTCCGAATGCCCTTCTTGCAAGTTCAAAGATAGTCCATAATTTGCGCCGGAGCAAATCCATGTGAGTAGTTTGCAAATGATCCATCGGAGTTATCATTTCTTTACACTTTTCAAGGTGGGAGTCTACGAAATTGACCATCTCTTATAACACCCCTTTGGAAACCATTGAACAAGTCAAGACTCGAGTTAATGCTTATGTCACCGCCAACAATCGCGAATGGTCGGGGTGCGGTCTCAACATAGACAAAATGGAGTACCAAAATGCGATTACTCTTGTCGTGGCCATGGAACGTAAGTACCTCCTATCTATTGAGATGTATTATATATCTCAACTTAAACAGACCGTCCAAATTGGCAAGATTGGGGTGGGCGATGGGCACGCCGCAACTTGTTCATGCGCAATCTAAAGCAGATCCTGGAGGACCTTGATGTGGAGTACACTATGCCTGTCCAACCCGTGCTCACATCCCAGCCTTTCCGTCTAAGCGGGCATGGCACGGAAGCAATGGGAAATGCAGGTACATTTCAACGAAGCGATTCTGGAGCAGGAAGGTCGTTACGAGAAGGCGTGAGCAGCTTTGCGTCCTCATAAAACAGGTTCAGGCGTTGTACCTTAGATACCGGTATCTATTTGGACTTTACTTGATTGTGCCGCAGGGCGGTGGGAATAGAAATGCAGCTCACCGCTGTACGGGTACACAGGCATAGTCACGAAAACTGGTCACCAAGAGTCACAACTTGGCGACTTGAAAGTTCAACGTTCAATCATGAGGAAAAGAAAATCGATGAGACATCCAAACGAAGGTCATCTCAAACTGGCATCATGTCGATGCCCGCTTCTCATCCAGTGCACTCGTATGGCAGCCCACTCTCTCTGTATGCCTTTTGGGTTCCGCGTGTATGGTCATGAAGAGGATTATGACAGATGCTCAGCATTCAAGGAGTACCCCATTTCATGGAGGACACTAGAGCGGAGATTGCATATGTCAGGAATAAGTATGTAGTTTTATTGAAATTTGAGGTGACCATTCGCGCAGAGAATGATAGAGGCTTGCAAGTACACATTGCAGTTCATAAAATGACGACGGAGATAAGATGCGAACAGACCAAGATATCGCTCGTCAAGCTTTCAAGGCTCGTGGTATGTATTTAAGCTTAGGACGAGTGAAAAGAATTGGACCAATAATTACAGGTCCTCTTTCTCATAGTCATTATTTGGAGTTGTTTTGGAGCAGTATCAACCTTGATGATGCGTTTCTCCTTAATAGGCAATACCTCTCTCTCTCTTCCGACCTTGAAGAAACTCAGGACACTTATCGAAGGCTTACACAGGTCGCTCAAATGCATTCTAAATCTGTAGAGGAACTTGTTGAAGAACGTGTTGCAAATCTTGTGTATGTGTAGAGTTTATCCTTGAGGCATCCGTTGATCTGGCTTTGTAGTGCTATCTCAAGACGTCGCGATGCCCTGTTGCGCGAGATGCACCAGATGATCCACCGCAGAAGAAACATTGGGCCAATACTCTCCTATGACGAGGAAGACGAAAGGGAATTGGACAAGTTCTTGCTTCGATTCAAGATGACGGAGGACGAGTAACACCCATTTATTTTATCGTGCTCTCGTGTTCTAATAGTGCGCAGCGTTGAATCAGGTAGTATATGTCATCTTGACGACGAAGCGATCTCTCTAGTCGTCTCTCCACAATTTGAAGCTCTACCCTCATCCAAACAAACGCGCAGTCACCCAGTACATGATACTACGTCTCCGACATTGCAAGAACCTGTCCCCATCCTTTCTTCACCTGGGCATACAAGGCCAAGATCCATTTCTGAAGAAACTGCAGATGTTATAATGGCGGACTCACCAGCAGTATCTTCCTTATTGCCAGAAGCAGATGATGGCGACGACGAGCTTGACCTCAAAAAATCCCCGTCGCCGCCTGTACAGTATAATCGTCGTCCAGTCAGGGATCATCTGACTACCGCTACTCTGGAACCGCCGTTGAACGCGTTTGAAATGATTGAAAAAGCTAGGCACATTTCACCTACAATCTCAGAGACGGAACGAAACCCTGAGATAATTACCCCTCTTACTGGATCAGCTTCTTTGCAGCCTGCGTCACACCCTGTTTTCCACACTTCGCCTGCGGACTCTCGGGATGTGACAATCATCCAAGGTGAAGAAACATTGTCTTCGGGGGTTATCGTTGCAGTCCATCCACCTGCAGCGCACAAATCTGGCGACCTCAATATGCTTTCTGTCACTCACACCGCCTTTTTCCCAGAAATCCCAACCCCTACAAGAAAAGTCGTTGTTGTCACTTCTCAGCCCTCTCTAGCTCCAGAACCAGACTATACGTTTCCTGAGGCCCCACCCCCACCCGTGCAACCAATATCCCCTACACTCAAGGATCCACTCCAACGTCTGCACCAATTCCAATCCAACTTTACGTTACCACCCCTCAGATCTATAAACCCCGATTACAAGAAGTTAAAATCGCTGAAACGTCGAAGAGAGAAGGAGCGTGAGAGTAGTATTAAAGAGGGACGGAAAGATGATTGGGCACCTATGGGTTTGAATAAATGGGCCGCTACTGTTAACGCAAACCCTGTTTGGAAGAAGGTTGCTCGCGCGTCTAAATGCCTTACTACCCGGGAATGGGCGGTATGTAGAACAACTCTTCATGCGGCATTCCCTTTTTACTCTTTCCTCAGATTGCCATGACAGAGTTGCGCCTCATTCGAGCTATTGATAGGATTGACTTATTGAAACGAGAAGGTCGCTGGAGTTTCCGCCAACCTAAAAAACAAAGAGCGATCGGTGGGGTTTCGAAGACTCATTGGGATCATCTTATGGATGAGATGGTGAGTTCAGATATTTTGCGATCTATAGATTATCTTTACGACTTCTCCAGAAATGGATGCGTGTCGATTTCCGCGAGGAGCGGAAATGGAAGCTTGCTTTGGCCTACAACATATCAACTGACGTTCTTGATTGGCACGCTGCTGGTACGACCGAAGCCCGCGTGGCTAAGGGTATCTGTGTTCGCTGGAAACGGAGACGCCCACAGAAACCTGAAAACGAATTGACTGTGGATAAAGATGTCAATCATAGTGCTGATGGTGCATACATGGAAGTCGACCCTGGAGAAATCCAGCTCAACGGGGCAATGTCACTTTTGGGTGTTGACTACGGCTCGGAGGACGACGACGAAGATGAAGATGAAGATAACGGAGAGGACGCGGACCTTGAGTCTCGGAACGTGGCCGATGCACTTCAACCTAGCATCTTGATTGCATCTGCTCTTGAGGATGCTCATGCAAAGAACGAACCTCATCTGATCAATGTTCAGGATGTACAGCCAAAGATAGAAGAAGTAGAGGACTTGTTAGCACTCATTAAGCCTGACCCCACTAGCAATGCTGGGAGCATGATTCCTGATGATATAAAGCCCGATACTACTTCTGGACTCAAGTCAACATCTAATGATCCTGTACTAGCGTCTCAACCTACTCCATCGTCTCATGCTGGCGACGTTGACACCTCGGGACCTCTGAAACCAGGGAAATCTAATATATATGCACCTTACCGCGAAATCATTGCATACTCAGAGGACAACGAACTTTTCCTTGACCTAGAAGAGTTTGATGTGGCTAAATTTGGTGCTTATTTGAAACCCCTGAAAGAAGCTGCTCTCCCTCCTGGACTAGAATCGATTTTCCCTGACCTTCACATCTTGGACTTTGATTTAACTCCCGTTGTGCAAACTGAGGGCAAGAAACGACCTGAAAGGAAAATTGACCGTGATGACCCCAACAAAAGACCCGATGACATATTATACACAAGATTATATTCCAACGGAGATTTCATGACGTCCAAACCTACTCTCATTGGACCGCTGCGTCCATCAAGGAACTGGAAAGGAGGTCAATGGTTGTCTTTGGATGACAGCACTGTTACGCCTGAGTCCGATATTCTAGTGAAGAATGATGACAGTGGTAGTGGTATGTCATTCTTTATGAGAACTCGGTCCTCTGTTGATTCTGTCAACCAGACCTGTTTGATGGTCGATCTAGCAATGGACCATCGCTGATCACGCTCCAGTTTCAGACTGGGTTTATGAAAGACAAGGAGCTTCGAAAGCGTAATGATCACCTCTGGAGTAACACTGATGATTCCCTCCTCAAATCTCTTTGCGACCGATATCCTAATAATTGGGCACTGATATCAGAATGCTTCAACGCCTCTCGTCTGACGGTTCCAACAGACAAAAGAACCCCTCGCGACTGCCTGGATCGATGGAGAGAAAAATGGGGTCTGGAGGGCCGGCGAGTACTCGAAACACCTGTAGTCGAGGCCACACCACCCTCGACTTCTACTCAGATGACAACTCGTGGTGTCAAACGACTTGCGAGTGTAAGCATCTCAAATGTCTCTCCAAACGGAGTGCCCGCCGGGAGCGAGCCGCGAAAGAAACGGCGCCATGCTCTGGTTTTGGAGACCATCCGAAAGGCTGGCAAGAAACGTGCTGAAGCCTTACAGAAAGCCCAATGTAAGTGGCCTTACTAAATGTCAACGACTTTGATCTCAAGAGTTTTTGGCCCTTCTGACAACAGCGCAACGAAAGACTGCGGGCGTTCATGAGACGCACGCACAGTACAGTAAACTTCCGAAGCGAACCCCCGCAGAACTGAGTCGTGTCAAAGCTGAGAAAGAGGCACTGGCGCTCCAAGAACTACAAGCTCGCAAGAGACAAGACGAAATCGCTCGAAATACCGCGCTCAATAGGCTAACGAATGGGCAGGGACCCCCGGTAAATCTCAGTGAATGATGTACAACATCATGAATCTGACATAGAAAAGCAACAGGCAGTGCCACAACAAGCACCACAACCACAATTGCAGCCACAGACTACACCAGTCATGCAGCGACCGCCTGGAACAGGCATGCCCGCACAGGTGGTTCCACAAATACGGAATCAAGTAAACATTTCGCAGCAACAGCGGACGAATACGCCAGCCATGCAAACAGGTCGACTTACACAACAACAGCTTCTTCAGGCCCAAGCACGCGCAGCGCAGCAGCAGCAGCAGGTTTTGGTTCACGCGCAAAATCAAATTCAGACAAATGCTGTCGTCGCTGTAAACGGCAATGTTTCCGGAACAAATCCTCACCTATCGCCGCCGTCATATGTGAACCGAGACGTTGCATTATCTGTTTCACCTCCACACAATTCCGCTGTGACCTCCGCAGTCAATTCGCCTCGACCTCCCTCTGCTCAAGCACAGGCTCATCCAATGCCGCTGCAGGTTTCGGGAAACCCAGGGTCACGCGGGACATATTACCTGCCAAACCTTTCAAGTGTCCAGGGATATACTACAGAACAGCTCCAGACTGCCCTTCGGTTGACACAGGTGAGATCATCCCGATTGATTACCTTGCAAAGCTTGGTTGACAAGCACAATGATAGCAACAAGCACAGCAAGGTTTCACAAATCAATCATAGTAGTGGTTGGGGTGACCGGTGTGAATTGGCCGTGGATGTTGGCCCAAATGGGAAGGTCTCGTGTCGTTCGATGCCAAAATAGGAATACACAAATAATTAATCAAGTTTTGTCTCTCCTCTTGCCGTTAGTATCATTTTGATACGTTCTCTTGTCTCCTGCGTCCATCGTCCTATTTTCCGATTGACAGAAAGGCCGCCAGCTTCGGCGTGAGCGCTGCTGCTATTGATCTGAAGTGAGCGGTTGATCTATCTGCCTTATTGTGGCCGCGTGTTTAGATTTTCCCTCGTCTTCCGAAGCTTCCGTCTTCCCCTCATTTCTCCCCGCCATGGCCTCCAACGTCCAGGGAAACGTCAGTTATGACCCCTTGCCGCTGACCAACGATGACCAGCCTACAAGTCACCTCTACAATGCACCTCCGTCGCTATCCTCTGGTTCTTTTCATACCCCACAATTGAATCCGACGGATCTTGGCGTCGATTCCGCTGGCTTTCCGCTCGGTGCCGCTCAACCACGCTTTCTCGGCGCTGCTCTCTATGACGAAGCTGGCGCCTCACAAATTCGCGATTCCTATGCCTCTACACACCGCACCAGCCCCTCTGGAGGTGGCTCTGAATATACTGGATCTGTCTATGCACTCAACGACACCCTGGGTGCTAGTCCCCTCAACCATGGTCCCTACGCTGGCGGTTATAGAGACGATCCCACTGAATCTTTCGGCGATCATGCGATGTCTCCCATGGGACCCTCACCGAATCGGTTTATGGAAGAAAAACGCGCGGTTTATGCTCCTCAACGCGCAAAATCAAAACGCAACATCATCATTCTAGCCGCCCTTGCTGCGCTCCTCCTTGTAATACTTGCAGTCGTGATCCCCATCTATTTCGCGATTATAAAACCTAATAGTGATAAAAACCCTGATCCTGTTACTTCGGGCGATCCAACCAAACCCTCCGCCACTACCACCGGGACGCCCAAAGTGGCTGCTATCGTCACGGCAGGCGATGGGAGTAAAGTGACAATGGACGATGGAACCACCTTCATCTACCGCAATTCCTTTGGTGGTTTTTGGTACTGGGATGAGAACGATCCATTCAATAACGGCGCAAGACCTCAATCCTGGTCTCCAGCCTTGAATGAAACCTTTCGATATGGGATCGACAAGATACGCGGGTAAATATCCACTGGATACATTTGTACTCGACTTCTGCTCATTTTCCGCGAACAGAGTCAATCTTGGGGGATGGTTGAACACAGAACCTGTAAGAAGCTTCTCTCCCTTGCATTTATGTTGCTAACCATTCTTAAGTTTATGCAAGCTGCATCATTTCCTTTGTTGTGACTCAATTACTTATCGACACCCATCCGACAGAACACCAGCTCTTTTTGAACCGTATTTGTCCAATACACAACCAGCTATCGATGAATGGACTCTTAGTGAAGCCATGAGAAACGATACAGCTAACGGAGGAATCAATCAGTTGGAAAATCACTATAAAACATTCATTGTACGTATAGTCTCAATTCTTATCAGTCTTTCCCTCTCATCTTTTCTCTTCTTCAGACGGAGAAAGACTTCGCTGAAATCGCAGGAGCCGGCCTTAATTATGTCCGGATACCACTAGGGTATTGGGCGATTGAGGTACGCGATGATGAGCCGTTTTTGGAGAAAACGTCGTGGACGTAGGTCTTGAAAGATTTTGAATTAGTCTTAGACCCCCTGACTTGCCGACTCAGGTATCTCCTCAAAGCCATTAAATGGGCAAGGAAGTATGGCCTCCGCATCAATCTCGATTTGCACGCCGTGCCTGGAAGTCAAAACGGATGGAACCATTCAGGACGTTACGGAACAATTAACTTCTTGAATGGTCCCATGGGCTATGCAAACGCTCAACGAACACTCGATTACATCCGTATACTTGCAGAGTTCATTTCGCAACCCCAATACAGCAGTGTTGTCACCATGTTTGGAATCCTCAATGAACCACAAGGTCCCACTGTTGGCCAAGATGCTTTAGCACGATTGTTAGTGGTCATACCCCTTGGCTTTTGATCCATTGATTTGTGATTATATCGACAGTTATATGGAAGCTTATGACATCGTTCGCAAAGCTGGAGGCATCGGACAAAACAATGGACCCTTTATATCTATGCATGATGGCTTCATTCCTCGCAGCCAATGGGCCGATGTATTCCCCAACGCAGATCGTATGAGCATCGACACCCATCCGTATATCTGTTTCGGTACTCAATCTTCTGCTCCCATGTCGTCGTATAAGAATACGCCGTGCACAACTTGGGGTGGTCTTGTCAACACTTCATCGGCCAACTTTGGCCTGACCACGGCCGGAGAATTCAGTAATGCTGTCACGGATTGTGGACTTTGGCTCAATGGTGTTAACCTTGGTTCGAGGTACGAGGGGACGTATTCTGGTTCAGGCCAACGTGTTGGGAGTTGTTCAAGTTGGACGGACTGGCAGAATTGGGATGCTTCTGCGAAGTCTGCAATCAAGAACTTTGCGATGGCCAGCATGGATGCTCTTCAGGTCAATATCTTTTTTACCATCTCACCGGTAGCTAACGTATCGCCACACTAGGACTATTTCTTCTGGACATGGAAAATCGGCAACTCCAGTGTGACCGGCAAAGTCGAAACTCCTCATTGGTCGTACCAACTAGGACTTGAAAATGGTTGGATGCCTACCGATCCTCGATCTGCCATAGGTTTCTGTGGAAACACAGATCCTTGGTCACCTCCCCTAGCGGCTTGGCAAACTGGAGGTGCAGGTGCTGGCAACATCCCTGCAAGTGCGACATCGGCGTTGGCCTGGCCGCCTCCGATACTCAGTAATGCTGGTTCCGTTGCGTCCCTTCCGGCTTATACCCCAACTGGCTCAGTTGTCACCCTTCCCGTTCCATCTTTCACTCAATCTTCTACAACTGCTCCTACTATTGACGCTGGAAATGGGTGGGCGAACTCTGCGGACACAGAGGGAATGTTCGTCCCCATATCTACGTGTAGCTACCTTGACCCTTGGATCGGCCCAAATGCCCCTCCGCCTTCGCCTTTGTGCTCTTCTGTCGCTCGCCGACGGCTTGAGCCACGTGAACCCCTCATTACACCTGCGCCATCTACATAATACCCTACGTCATTTTTAACGACCCAAGATGTCGTGCCTGTATGTCTATTGGAATTTGGACTTTTACTACCACATTCGTTATAAATCGATCGTATCAGATTCATTGTTTCGACGCGGACAATTTGGGGACTATTACATCTCACAATCATTACAGCCCATTGCACACATACTACTCAGACTTAGTTAATTACACACCATAGCTGGTGCATGTTGTGCACGCCCTTACTGTAATCATTTGCATAGCCTTTCTAGTGGTAGTATGTCGTGCGCTCAAAGTCGGTGACTGTCGATATGGTCGAGACAATTTTATCAGTGTAAGATTTATCTTTTGCGACGAACAAATGCGTGGCGGCTGGATTCATCTTGAGATAAATATGATTGGACGGTTATACATAAATCAATGCTCTCCACTGGTCGTAGCGTATCGATCTTCCAGGTCTTCCTGTCCTCCGAAGCCTCCTTCGAAATCCCTATCCAACTGTCCCGGTTCTTTATTGTCATTTTTGATTTTCAGGTCTTTACGAATCGCAGCTAACTGGGTCTGCTCCTACATATTGGTTTGAATATAAGCTTGACATTAAGCTGAAGTTGTCTCACCTTTTCCCGGACAAACCGCGCTTCTTCTGCTTGTTCTTTCGCTTGAAATGTCTTATCCTGTCAATGGGTCATCGGTAAGTGTATCACGACAGATATGCAGATAGATGTCAACTGACCTGTGCCACTGACATGACGAGGTCAAATCAGAGAAGTATACTTAAGAGTTGCGAAATGTGTCGAGTCGAGGCCTCGTTCTGCCTGATCAGTTTCCGATGACCTCATTTCAGTTTCATCATCAATCACCTGAAGTTTGCTCTTGTTATCAAGTTTCCGTTTCGCCGCATTGCCTTTGTCGGGCTTCTTTGAGAAACTACTTGTGAATTGAGTACCCTCGGTGCCAATTTGGTAGCAAGATCACAGGCATACACCGCTCACTCCATAGCCAAATTTGCGAACGAAATCTTCCTCGATTAAATGCGGAACCTCGGGACCAAGTCAGAAGGATTTGTACCCCTCAGTACCTTCCTTTGAATATCAGCCACGCGGTATTGCACACCTGAGCCATCCAACATGGGCAAATTGATCCTACTGTCCCTGTCGACTTCTCATGAATTGAATCTCCCTCTCGTGGGATAGGAAAAATTGCTATGTTGCGGAGTCTAACCATGGTCAGATGATCCCCCTACATAAGATGGCCCAGAGCACCGGAATATTGACCACATTCACTAGTCTATTCAGCCTCATTCGTGCACAGCTGATTAGTGTCATGCCCCACTCCGTACATTGACTGTTCATCTGCATTGCTCTTTCTAGTGTATCTATTTCAGAGATGCGTCACGCGGAAACCAAGTTGTAGGGATTTGAATTTTGAATTGCGAGTCAAAGATCTCGTGGTCATAGCTGGAACCAGTGATAATTTTCCTATAAAGGCCACTATCGTGGTTGTCTTTCGCCCATTCTACCCATTCACGCCGATCTCATGTACTTCCGCGCCACTCTTGTTGTTTGGGGCGTGCTTTGCACCACCATTTCATCCGTTTGTGGCTTCGGGACATCTTGCTCAAGCCCCTTGGGACCCGGGACTGCAGCTGCTGGAGATCCCTATTGGCTGGAGTCCATCAAACATCAAGGAATCGCTGCGTACAATTCAAACCCGACAGAATATCAGGTCTTTAGGAATGTGAAGGTAATAATTCCATATTCCTCAGATGTACAACGAAGTTCAACATTTGCTGCCGGTCAGGACTTTGGTGCCAAGGGCGACGGTGTAACAGATGACACAGCCGCGATCAAGTATCTTGTCTGCCACTTTTCATAAGGCGATATACCAATGCAATTTCAGTTCGGCAATAGCTTCAGGTAATCGTTGTGGAGGAGGATCTTGTCCTTCGTCGACGTATGTGTCTCCTATCGGAGGATGCCACTCATAGGTCCTGACTCTTCGGCACATCTCAATCACAGAGTAACACCGGCTCTTGTGTACTTTCCAAGGGGGTAAGAATGTGATATCCTCAAACCTTTCATTGCCACCTGACTTCGACGCCACAGCACATACCTTGTTTCCTCTCCGATCATTGCGTATTATTACACACAACTCATCGGTGACGCCAAAAGCCCTCCTACTTTGCTCGCATCCGCATCTTTTAGTGGCATGGCAGTTATTGGTCCGCTGTCTTTGATAGTGCCCTAATTTCGGTGTTAATCCAGCTATTCTTAGATGCTGATCCTTACATCCCCGGAGGTGGTGGCGCACAGTTTTACACGAATCAGAACAATTTGTACGCCCTAAAATGGTTTCCCTTCCCACCATCGAACTCACTGTCAGTTGGTATCAGTTTCCGGTCCGTGAGGAACTTCGTGATTGACGTCAGAAAGTACTTGCATGCCAACGTTCTTTTTTATCGAACCTGACCTCCCATGAATTTCAAGTGTACCCGCGACAGATTCTCAAGGGACTGGCATTCACTGGCAAGTCGCCCAAGCCACGTCCCTCATGAATATCGTATTTCAGATGTCAACGGCAGCAGACACGGCTCACCAAGGTTGGCGAATACATATCTTTCACTGACGGCAGCCTCATCGAATCCTCAGGTATCTGGATGGAAAATGGAAGGTCAGAGAAGATGTCCCCACACATCGGTATAAAAATATAGCAATGACTATTTCTAGTGGAGGTTTCATGGGAGATTTGGTCTTTAACGGTGGTGGGTCATGATGAAGATTACCCGCCGGTGCTTCAGTCTCACCCTCTTTATTAGGTAAATTTGGCATGTGGGTCGGAAATCAACAGTCTGTGATCAAAACTTTCAATACCTTTTGTCCTTACTAAAATCAAAGTTTAGGTTCACGGTCCGGAATATTACGGTCAATAACGCCAACACTGGTGTGTTCAGCCTTTGGAACTGGGGTGAGTCATCGCGGGGGAGAAATTAGAATTATTTACGACAATATACTGGTCGTCGAAAGGCTGGACTTTCCAGGGTGTTCGCATCAATAACTGCCAGGTTTGTTGTCATCCGCTGTGATATACTACGATGATGCACTCACGCTTCCCAGGTTGGATTCGACTTAACTACGGGCGGCACTACCCAAGCAACACAGGTATCCCGCATTCCCCCTCTAGTGAGCTTAATTGAACGTAGATCCCAGACCGTTGAAGCAGAAGCTATCATCGATGCAATCGTGGTGAATACACCGATATTTGTTCGTACTTCACAAGCCAGCAACGGGAAACTAGGAGGATCATTAGTGCTCAACAATGCTAAGCTCACTAATGTCCCAACAGCCGTTGGTGTAGTAGGTGGTGCCGTTGTCCTCGCTGGTGGGACAACTACAATTTCTTCATGGGGCCAAGGAAATATCTACCGTGGAACCTCTTCCAGCTCGACGTTCATTCAGGGCAGCATCCATGCAGCAAACAAGCCATCGGTCCTACTCGATGGTTCTGGAAACATCTTTGGAAAAACGCATCCCCAATACTCTTCTTACGCTCTCTCACAAATTGTCAGCGTTAGAGACAACGGCGCCAAAGGCGACGGCAAGACTGATGATACTGCTGCCCTCAAAGCGATTTTCGCCCAGGTGTGTGCCTCTATACCAACATTAATGCTTTCATAGATGTTAACCTCGGCATGAAGTACGCTGGATGCAGAATTATTTTCTTTGACGCTGGAGTCTACATTGTGACATCGACTCTCACTATCCCTGCAGGGACTCAGATCGTAGGAGAAGCCTGGTCGGTCATTGCAGGATCCGGGTCGGCGTTCCAGAATCAAGCCGATCCTCAGGTAGTAGTTAGAGCGGGAGACCCAAACTCACAAGGGGTCCTCGAAATCTCGGACATTCTCTTCACTACTGTTGGCCCCAGTATGTCCATACCGTATGCGATCCTGTTCGCTACTCATCCTTTCTATAGCTCCAGGTGCAATTGTGCTCGAGTGGAACGTGCAGCAGCCCTCGGGACAAAATGGTGGTGCTGGCATGTGGGACTCGCATATCAGGTCAATATATTAGATACAGTCTGACCTCGTGCTGCGAACTTGACACTTTTTATAAATGAATAGGCTCGGAGGCGGTAAGAACCTCAGCAACACTTATATATCCCGTTAAACGATTTCTCTCATAGCTACCGGGACTAATCTCGAGGCTAGTCAGTGCCCCAGCAGCGGTTCCGGAGGTACTACAAATTGTTTTGCGGCTTTTCTTGCCCTTCATCTCACTCCTGCCTCGTCGGCATATCTCGAGGCACGTGGCCACTTCTTTGACAACGATCTCTCTAAAGTTTCTGACAGGGAACTTGGGTATGGCTTGCTGATCATGATCTTGATGGCGATGGGCAAATTTCTCTATACTCGGGACGCGGCATACTCTCCGAATCTGCTGGCCCTGTATGGCTAATTGGCACAGGTGCGTGTGTTGTATGTAGTTGTAATGCTCATATGTTTGACTCTCGGCATGGTTACATATAGCTTGTACGTATATTTCTCTTGTGCGTTTGTGAGGTCCACAACCGAATGAACAATTTCACGATTGAAGCCGAACATCATGTCTTATACCAGTACAGTCTTGTCAACGCAAAAAACCACTATATGGGCCTTATCCAGACTGAATCTGTAGGTAGTCACCCGAATTTTTTCAACCCATTATGAGCTTGCTCTTGGAATTCTAGCCTTACTTCCAGCCTAACCCAGCACCTCCTGCCCCCTTCGCGATTAATTCTTCTTTCAAGGATTCGGTCTTTCCAAGTGCCCTCACCAGCGCGTGGGGTCTAAAGGTGATGACCTCAACCGATATTATCGTCTTTGGTAATGTTTTACACGCTCGTTCTTGTTCCGGAAGGGCTGATCTAGTGGATTACATATAGGAGCTGGCCTTTATAGCTTCTTTTCGGCATGTTCACATTTTCCCTCTGTGATTTGACGCTCAATCGCCTTCATAGAATTATGATCAAACCTGCTTGACTCCCGCGACCTGTCAATCTCAGGTTCTTGACGTCGACACTTCATCGTCGATATCCATCTATAGTCTTTCCACAGTGGCTACAACCTTCCAACTTAGCGTCAACGAAGTAGGAATCGTGAATCAGGACCAGAATATCAACGGGTTTGCTTCGACTTTGACCGCCTGGAGTCCAGCGTAGTATTTTTTCCAATGTAATTGTAGCATGGCATTATCGGTATTCTGGAGTTATTGATCTAAAACGGACTTGGTATCAGTAAGATTAGGTACAATGCTTACTTGGTCTAAGCCTCGGATAAAGACGTGTCAACTTGTAATACTGTTTGACATTCTTGGATCACACTCTCAACATACTTCCAGCACAAATAACTCCCCTAAAGTGCCATCAGGAAGGCTCAGGAAGCACATACCGCTACCAGGGGTGTACAGGTGAGTCGTTGTATCATGTTTTTGGTCAATGTTACTCAAAAATTTCTAGCCTGTAAGTCGCAGCTGACACTATCGGCATGCCTTTCACGTCACTCATAAGTAAGTTTTTCTGTCAAGCTAGGATCGGCTATGCGCAGGAACATTATTTGGGCCTTATACACACAGAATCAGTAATCATCTTCAACCGTTTTCTTCTTGAAGACCCCCTGACCACGAAATTCGCCCTCGGTTAACATACGCGAGACCCCCAAAGCTTTCTATCTTGGATATGGTAACGTCAGATCAGACGAGTGATGCAATGAGTACAAGTGAAAGAGTACCGATTTCTGCCAGGATTTGACGTCATCTCAACCTTATTTTTTTGACTTCGTGCTTCACTCGGCCCAATTATCTCATCTGTGGTACAGGCTGTAGACGAATACAGTGATTAAGTCCTCAGTCACACCAATGTAATGTTGTATGACTGTATTACCTGTAGACGAATACAGTGATTAAGTCTACAAGTCGTAATTAGTAAGAAGTAAGTAAGGGTAAGTAAGTCGGCTCATCCTCAGTCACACCAATGTAATGTTGTACGACTGAGGGTGATTTTTTATGTGTATGGAAAAATAAGGATGTAAAGTAAATAAGGTTCACGATAAAGACTAGCAAATACCGATCGTGGGCCACCTGGGCCAAGACGAGGAAAATATACGAGAGGTAACCGTAAAAGGAAAGAGATCGAGGAAATGACGTATGGTCTAGTCGCTGGTCGTGCAAGTCTTCGTTCAACACTCCCCCTGACTTGTACGACCGTCTTTGCTCTTCAAGCCCATGCGGCTGACCAGATAATCGTGGGTGGACCGCGGGAGTGGTTTAGTGCAAATGTCGGCTAGATTTTCTGCAGATGGGATGTGGGATACATCGATGTCGCCTTCCTGTATACGTTCGCGAATGTAATGATGCCGGATGTCGATATGCTTAGCAGGGGCGTGTCCTTTAGTCTATTGAGCTAAAGCAATGGATGAATTATTAACAACGAGAAGCTGGACAGGTAGTGGTTGTTCGAGATTGATTTCCGAGAGGAAGTTGTGCATCCACAAAGCTTGCTGTGACCCGCGGGTCATTGCCATGTATTCGGCCTCCGTGGTGGAGAGAGCGACAGTTTGTTGGCGCTTAGAGCTCCAGGATACCGGGCCACCAGCCATCATGAATACATACCCGGATGTTGACCTCCGAGTGTCTAAGTCGCCTCCATAGTCAGCGTCGACGTACCCAACCGGTTTTGTAGACCCTCCGAATCTCTAGAGTAGACGGTCCGATAGTCAAGCGTACCCTTGACGTAGGCTAGCACATGTAGTAGGGATTTCCAGTGAGCTGGGCCTGGGTTTGATTGGAAACGAGCCAGTAAGGTAACCGCAAAGGACAGATCAGGTCGTGTCGCTGCTTGCGCCCACATAAGAGCACCAAGAAGCTGTCGGTATGGCTTGTCGTGCATAAACGCGCGTTCTGCATCGTTCTTGGGGGACATGTCGTTTGTGAGTATCGTGCCTGATGGTAATGGAGTGTAGCGGGGGTTACAGTCTGTCATGCCGAAGCGGTCGAGCACGCGCGTGAGGTATGCCTTTTGGGATAATGATATAGCTTTTGTGTGCGGGTCTCGGTGGATTGCCATTCCGAGGATGAATGACGGTTCGCCTAAATTTTTTACCTCATATGCGCTTGCTAGTTCTGCTTTTGCCTGTTGTGCTCCTCCTCGCGTTGACGATAGGCCAAATGTGTCATCGTTGAACGTATTTGTGATGGTCATCTCGGTTCCAACTATCCTCGATCTGACACAAGGGTCTGCACGAGATCTCTTGTATCCCAGGTCCGTGTATGCGCCGTCCAGCATCCAGTACCAGTCAAACCCTCCCTGCATCAGACCGTACAGGGTTTTCCGGAGTAGAGCCAGCTTCCCCTCCCCTCCCGGAAAGCCTGGCGGTAAGCGCATATAGACTTCGTGTTCTGGAATACTGTTGAGGTATGCTGAGATAAAGTCGACCTGCCAGATCTCGAAACCTTCTTGCGCCGCCACCGCTGCTGACATTCGGAGCGACTCAAGGTGCACTACTGCCGCATAAGTTTCATCAAAATCCTCACCTGCCACCTGAGAGAAACCCTTCGCGACCAGTCGAGCCTTCCTCCTGACTACATTTCCATCCGCATTGTATTTATTCGCATAAACCCATCGACATCCCACAATATTCTTGTTCCTCGGCACCTGAGATTCATCCACCAGCTCAAACACACCACGCTCCTCCATCACTCGCAGTTCCTCATCCATCGCTGGCTGCCACAAATCGGGTCTCCTCATCGCCTCTGCATACGTTTTTGGTACCTTAGTGTCGTCACTCCCATCAAGGCTCTCCAGGGTCGACACTCGACAGGTAGCCGTAAGGGCCCTCAGCCAACATCGCCGTAGGGGGGTCCCCTCCCGATGCCCAATCCTCACCATCATTATGTGCATCCTCCTCCCTCTGCAAAGTTTCCCGTGCTGCAATCAGTGCTGGGGTTGGCCTGGCCAGTCTCGATGATCTACGGAGAGGTTGTATTAGTGCAGGGGTTGGTGTTTGGTTGGCGAGCTCGATCGAGGTAAGCGCTGATCATCGCTAACATCAGGGTCAGTTGCCGGCATGTTGTCAAGGGGGTAGAGTGGACCAGGTCGGATCCTTGGTGCCACAGGCTGTCGTGAGGATAGGATACCTGGCGTGGTAGGTAATTGGGCTGTGGGCATTGAGTCAGGTGAGGTAGTCGGTGTCAGGTCATCACTGGTGTTGTTGAGTACAGTGAGAGGGTGATGTCCAGTACCTTCCTCAAATATTACGTCCCGTGACATCACAATGGACTTTGATCGCTGATCGTAAAGGTGGTAGCCACTATTTGCATAGGCGTGTCCTGATAGACCTGGGGTCTAGCTTTGACTTTATCAGTTCGTCGGGGACCTTTGCCCAAGCCAAGCATCCCCAGGGGCGGAGATGATCCACACGCTGTCGTCGGCCAGTCCATGCTTCCTGGGGAACCTTGTTGGGGTGACGCGACAAAGGAAGTAAGTTTCTTGTATAAGCCTGCGTGGATGGGTAATCCGCTTTCAGCTAGGACACAGCGTACACCTTCAAGTATGGTTCGATTCGCCCTTTCAGCAACACCGTTCTGTGCATGTGCATAAGGCGTGGTGACCCTCAGGATGATGCCATGTGTGCCCAGGTAGGTTATCCACAATTCATTCAACCATTCACGCCCTGCATCCACCCGAACTTCACGTAGTTTGCGACCAGTCTGGCGCTTGGACTCGGTGTGATAAGTGGTAAAGGCGGTGAGAGTGGTAGTGGCGTCTTTCCTGATTAAGAAAAACAGTGATATGTGTGAAGAACCCCCATCTACTGCCACCATCATGTAAGCAGCCCCTCTCAATGACAACACGCTGGCCGGTCCCCATAGGTCAATATGCGCGCAGTCGTTTGGTGCGCCTTCAGGTTCCACTTCAGCATCATATGGGCATGCAGCATGCTTGCCATATACGCAGTCCTTGCATACACCAGGTACCTTCAGATCTCCCTTGATTACCAGACCATCGACCAGATTCTTTGCTAGTGCGTTGTTTATTATTGACACACCTGCATGACCGAACCTTCGGTGCCAGACTTCTAAGCTTGTTGGCTTCATCAGGGATTTCGCGATCATTGCTGAAGGGGATTCTGGTCCGCTGAGAGCACCGAGCAGGTACATTCCTCCTGTCCCTTTTCCACACAGCACTACTCTCCCACTTGGGTCTTTGAAGCGAACAAGTCCTCCACCAAAGACTATATTGGACCCAGCCTGGTCGAACTTGTTAATCGAGATCAGGTTGGAGGCGAGATCAGGGGCATGTAGGGCGTTTTTGAAGACGAGCTCAGATGCGCTGTGAGTAGTATTGCACACCTTTCTGACTGTCCCTCGTCCCAATCACACGAAACATGGCTCCCCTTGGCGCTGCATGTCCCGCCATTGGGGTAGGGAGCTTCTCATAATCCGTAAACACTTCCTTACTGACGAAGAAGTGATCGGTCGCTCCTGAATTGGCATATGTGGGGACGTCTACTTTGGAGGTATGTGTACCAGACCAGTTTACCTCATTTGGCTGATTAAGGTTTGTCGTTCCAGGGGTGACTGTGGCTGATACTGCATAGGTGACATAGGAATGTGTGGGCGGTTGTGGTGTAGCTGCGGTCGGCTGAGTAGTGGAGGTGGCTACATTTGTGGCAGGTGGAGTTCCAGATGTGGGTGTTTCAGTTGATGGTGTCCTGGATACTTTGCCCTTGTTTCTGAAGTTTGGCAGGAACTGGCCCTCCTTCCCTCCGCCTCTCCAATAGCAATTTTCTATGATGTGACTGTTTCGGCGGCAGTTTGGGTTGACACATACTAACTTCTGCTTCATCTGCACTTGTAGCGCCATAGCTGAGACACCCGCCTTCTGTTCTTGGAGAACAAGACAGTCCCAGTGGACAGCTAGTGCTGCAATGACGTCCTTCGATGCGGTCATAGAATATAGTCTGGCCACCACCGCGTTCCAGGATTCCAGGAGAGATGCAATCAAGATTGTGCGGAAAGCTGCGTCGTCCACCTTTGCTTCCTTTTCTGTTGCTGACTTCCATTTCTCTCTGAGGTCTTCCACGTGCTTCAGGAAGTCCATACCATCCGAGAACTTGGTAGCACGTAGTTGCTTTTCTGCATTCATTGCGGCTATCTCTGAGAAGACGCCTGAGAAGACGCCGTAATTCTTGGTAAGTGCTGACCAAGCTTCCTGTAGCATATCCGTGACTTGGACCCACAGTGTCACGTACCACTTGTTACTCATACCCGTAGCTATCAAAACCCACACCTATCATTCTGACCCTTTATTACATTCCGAGAACCTCCGTCGTAAAAGTACTAGAACTTACGTGTCAGTAGAGGAGCTTTCGCAATCATAGGACTTACACCAGTTCTTACCGCGAGACTCTAAGTGTGACAAGACCTAGCTTTTAGCTCGCTCGTGTTACATATTTTGAACTCCCAAAAGTCTTAACTACTCAACTACTACCTGGACTCTCGTACTGTGGGCTAACCTCTGGTCTGATCACCCGGAACCGTCCTATATGTGAGTCTTAGTTGGCAGCAATGTCTACTGACAACAATCACAGATACAACTTGCGTCCTGGCACCATTTCTCCCTCTCGAGGACCGGTGACCAGGTTTGGAGAAACCCCAGACGACTCAAAGAGAGTCGTTTCCCTGGACGTTTCCGACACCGAGGACCGGGCTGAGCCCAGCACGAAACAGGAGACCCCTCCAAGGAATAAGCCTGCCGATTCTTCAAGCAAATCGACGGAGACCCCTTACCAAGAAAGGGAGACCACCCACCCCAAGAGCGGAGGCCATCTGGCTGCCAGAGCATGGCCGACGACCCCGTCAGAGCTCACACCGGTTGAGTCAGAGGACCTCGAAGGGGACAACATCCAAAAGGAAGAACTTGAGGATGAGGATATGGTCGGATCGTTGCACCAAGAGGTGGGCGAAGAGAGTCACGTACATAGGGTTGGCCACCATTTGGCTCAAGAACTGTCCAATGTTTTAGATAGTGCACGACAAAATATGACGCAGGCACAACAAAATCGGATTGACCTGAGGAATGCAAAATTGAATATTGACTCAGGAGAATGTGTCGACCAAGGTGAAGGAACCTCGCGCAACAAGGGAAAAGCAAAAGACTTACGAGAATGGCCCAAAGTGGAACTGCCTGAGGACACTGACATGGATCCGGATGTGCAGAGGCGACTATTGGAGTCATTTAGCGTGAGCCGAGCCTGGAAGGATGAAGACTGGGCAGATGATGAGGAGGACCTGGACTATGCCCCAGTGTCGGATGGCAATCCTGGCAGCAGCGAGAGGCTGGATTGGGATGAAATTGATAATCCCACTGAGCCTGACGAACCTGCAAAATTCAGCCACCATCAATGTGGCGAACGATCGGAGGATCTGAAAGAACAGATCCATAAGCTCCGGAAAAAGTTGGATAAAGAAAAAAGGAAGAATAAGGAAAGGAAGCGCACTCAAAAGAAACGCAACACTTCGGAGCCTGTTTCCAACGAGTTCGGCGACCTGATTGGGAAGGTCACTGACTGCAAGGTTAAGAGCAACAAGTATAAGAGGGACGTACCTGAAAGGAGTAAGCCTAGCAACTTCATAGAAGAACAGAGTGCTTTGGGACAGACCTTTAAACGTATTCGTGAAGACTCTGAGTTTGACTCCGATTCAGATTTGTCGTTCTCCCCATCCTCATCCAGCAGCTCTGATGACAGTGATGGCTATGACTTGGACTCTTCCTCCCCCTCCTCAGACCCCTCGTCCTCCGATTCCTCCTCCTCTGGGGACTCGTCATTGGAGGGTCCAGCTCGAAGGAGATCCAAGAGATTCCGTAACAGTAAGAAAACTAAGAAGTCAAGTAAGAAAAAAGAAAAGAACAAGAAAAGGGCTCACCGGATTCCCCAAACATTAGTGAAGCCAACACCCCCTGACAAGTATGACGGAAGACCAGATGTTGGAGCCTTCCAACAGTTCATGACGCAGAGCGCGTTGTACCTGAAGTTCGAGTATGTTCCCAGGGAACGCCACGTACTTACAGTGTCCAATTTCTTACGTGGCTGGGCGTGGACCTTCTACTTGTGTGTGGCATCACAAGCTCCTGAAGAATGGACGCTATCAGACTTCTTTACTGGACTATTCAACGAGTGTTTCCCGATCGACTTTAGAAATAAGCAGCATGAGGTCCTGCAGAATTATGGCCAGGGGAAACTTCCCATTCGAGATTATGTCGCAGGCCTCGAAGAAATGTTCACCATTGTTGTCCATGCCAACAAACAAGAAAAGGTAGTGAAATTGTTTAATGGACTTCGCCAAAGCGTCCAGAGGCGGCTGTATATGATGGGTATAAACCCTAAAACTTCTAAGTGGGAAGACGTGGTTGAGAAGGCCACCTTCATTGAGATGGCTGACTTGGTGGAGGTGGGTGACCGTGACCGTAACCATGGGTCGCAATGCAAGAATGATGCTAGTGATCCAGGGAAGAATGACAGTCGTAAGGGATCGGAGATGGGCCCCTCGGCTTTGTCCAAAAACAGAAATAACACTAAGTCAGATTCTTCTGACAAGAAGACAAATTCAAACCAGGAGAATCGGACGGCCCGTTACCGACAACCAGGGCCTAGTAACCAGGCTTTCAAACCTAAGGCTGGAGATAGCTATTCACAGCGCAAAAAATCAGAAAACCACAAATGCAGGCTTACCAAGGAAGAGTACTTTGCAAAAGGATTATGTTCTGGCTGTGGTGAGCAGGGACATTTTACTCAAAACTGTCCATGCGGAAAGACTGCCAGGTCAACCTCTTTGAAGCCCTCGGGCGTCAAATCCTTTAGCATTCACGTTCCCACTGAGGAAACAAATTGGAACGCAGAACTGGCAGAAACCATGGAAGGTGTCCGTCTCTCAATGATGGAATTTGAGACAACTCCAGAATCAGACACGGGAGACAAGGCTGATGACAAAGTGGAGAGCCTGTCAGGCAAAACGGTTGATAGCCTACCTGACTTGCAAACCGCGTCCGAGTCTGAATTTGAGGAATATCCCATCGACTTGCGTACGGACTCAGGTCGAGAATGGATCAGTGGAGAAGGGTTCCAACCTGCTGATGACGGCCTGAAGGAGGTCATACTATCCCCGCTGGTAGACTTTGGCAGCAATGTATACCCTGCCGAGGTTAGGGATGCTGAAGAAATATTAATTCTGCTTTGGGAATCAGAGGTGAGAAGGGCAGACCTACCCAGCTAGGAGAAGCTGAAGCCTGTAAGCTACAGTACATGTTGGAGGCTATGAAACCTTACTCCGGAGATCCCACCAATGTTCTCCAATACCGGGGAGGGAGGTTTAGCGCCTATGGCATAGTAATGGATGATTTATGTGTATTTGACCATGTTTGCCAAACTGAATTGATTATATCCAAGGCTATGGTTGCGAACCCTAACTTTGAGATAGATACTTGGTATGCGACCGAGTGCTGCAGGCAGACGGGCATGCCCTTGACTTGCTCATCCTGGTTCTGTACCATCCTTCCTTGCAACATATGGGCATGGAACGTGGAACGAGTACTTGAGTTGGGTGCCCCATACTCCCAGACTGAAGGGAGATGAGAAGGTGTCATTGGAACTCGATTTGAAATCAGTGTCCACGACAACGGTTACTGCAACATCTACAATCACCTGTTAAACTTTTGTGTGAGACTGAATAATGAACATCTACACAATGTTCAGTTCGACATTGTATCTTGGTACATGACAAGAATGGAGAAAGCTTACCAGAACCTCGAGCACGAATTGTTCTACTCTGATGGCAACAATGATGACAATCTAGCCCCATTGTTTGATGGAACAGTGAACATTCAAAGTGTGAACGAGCTAGACGAGGATCTGGATCACATTTCCCGACTGCTCAGAGCCATGGGCAGGGTGAGATTTGAAGAAACTGAAACCAAACTCAACGTTGTTGAGTTGAATGGACAGCAAGTGGAGGCCGGTACCTACCCTGCCCTACAACGCAATAACGCTTAGCGCAAGACACCCGTCCGCTTGATCCCTAAGCCCATAGTCATAGTGGCAAAGGTTGATGGACACCCAGTACGAGCATTGGTTGACTCGGGGTTGTTGGGGGACTTCATGTCCACCACTATTGCTGAGCAACTGAAAGTGAAGAAACAGGAGTTGAAGGAGGCCGTACCTGTCCAATTGGCAGTACAGGGATCACGATCAAAGGTCAACTTTGGTGCTACCATCTGCCCTGAATACCAAGGGATTGATTGTCAGCCCTACTTTGATGTCATGAACCTGAATGGGTACGACCTTATCCTGGGAACACCTTGGTTGTTCCAACACCAGATCTTGATTGGGTTGAACCCGCCTTGCGTTGTGGTAGGAAGTAAGGACCCAAAGTCTATGGAGACCGGTCCAGGAGTCACAAGGCTGGCCTCCCGGGCAGTGAAGCTGGAGGAAGACAAGTTAGACCAAGTCAGACGGGAACTCCATGAATATGCATCACCAATCTGTAAGGCGGCGCAGGACACTCCCTTACCCCCCCTAAGGGCCATCAACCATGACATACCGCTGATTGATGAGGCAAAGATTTACCCCTGGTGGCCATCACGATGCCCCAAGGCTCTGAAGCCGCAGTGAGACGATAAGAGGGCAGCTTACATTAAAAGTGGGCGGTGGGAAATCACCACTGGCGGTAATGCTGTCCCTATGATGTTTCTGAAGAAGCCAGGTAAGCCTGGAGACCTGCCCAGATTGCGCATAGTAAGTGACTTACATGCACGGAATGCCAATACTCATAAGAAATCATCACCCCTCCCAGATATGGAAGGAATCCTACGCCAAGCTTTGAGAGCCAAGTATCGTTCAATCATCGATGGACAGGATGCGTACGAGCAGATTCGTATTAATCCTGATCATGTAGGGTGTACTACAATGACTATGCCTGATGGGAACATGGTTAGCTACGTCATTCAGCAGGGGGAATGTAATGCACCTGCTACGTACCAGGCTTTAATGAATTATTTATCCGCCCCATACCTGGGCAAGTTCATGGATGTTTATCTAGATGACATAGTCATCTATTCAAATACTTTGGAAGAACACATTGAGCATGTTAAAGTTGTGTTGGATATCCTAAAACGGGAGAAACTATACCTAAGTGAGAGGAAGTTGAAGTTTTTGTGCTCTGAAATGAAGATATTAGGCCGGGTTATTGATGACGAGGGTATCCGGATGGATCCAGACAAGGTCGACTCACAAAGTGGAAAGTTCCTACAAACCGGGACTTGCTTTGAGGATTCCTAGGGGTGGCCAGGTACTTGGCGGATGACATAGATCAGATACGAGTACCAATGGGAGTGCTCCATGGTTTGACGGGGGACACTGTTCCATATCAATGGGATTACACCCATCAACGAGCATTCGAGGACATGAAACAACTAGCCTTAACGTGTAGAGATCATCACAGGAAGCC
This sequence comes from Termitomyces titanicus, assembly GCA_017657335.1. Taxonomy (NCBI): domain Eukaryota; kingdom Fungi; phylum Basidiomycota; class Agaricomycetes; order Agaricales; family Lyophyllaceae; genus Termitomyces; species Termitomyces titanicus. The sequence continues at coordinate 4,233 of JAGGAX010008352.1, read as the reverse complement.
ACTGAATTATGGAAAGGACTCTGCACCTGTTAACGTTGTCATGGATGGCTGTATTACCAGGATTGCAGGGGTTGTCAGTCAAGGAATAGACTGGAAGACGGCCGAAGTGGCTGCCTTCTTCTCGGCTAAACTGAATTCTGCACAGCAGAACTACCCTGTCCATGAGATTGAGATGCTCGCAGGAGTTGAGACCATGCTTCGCCACCGGGATATCCTACAGGGTGTTAGATTCAAGTGGTACACCAATCATAAAGGGTTAATTCACTTACTGAATCAGAAGAACTTATCAGGAAGGCAAGCACAATGGCTGGAGAAAATATCTGAGTTTGATTTCAAAGTTGTATATGTACCGAGCACCGAGAACATACTGTCTGATGCATTATCTAGAATCTACTCTAATGAGTCGTCAGGAACTGTGAGATCAAGGAGTGAATATACATATCACAATGTAATTGATAACAATGGACCGGACTCTCACTCGATTACAATGCCCATACTCGTTGGTTTGGAGGGTGGGAGTGCCTCATTCACGGTTACTAGATCTTCTGCTCGTATTGAGGACAGACAGGCTGGTAGGAGTCACCGCAAGGGCATTGCGCCACTTCCACTGAATTCACGTCCCGAATGTCCAAGAATTTTGTCCTCCACGGTCCTAGAGAACAAAAGGAGGGCAAGGATGTAGAAGGCTACAAAATGGCGGACATTGAGGAGACCGAACCTCAATCCAAACATCAGAAATTAATTATCAGATTACCTGCTAGGACACAGACAACCGTCAAGCATGAAAGGGATCGAGCGTTCGACGACTGGGCCCATGAATTAGACAAACAAGTGAGCAAGCTACCCCCAATCACGTTAGAAGAATTGCTGGCTGGAGGGCGCGAGCCTATTGACTTACCAAACATCATCAAGGGAAGGTATCAGGAAGACTCCCTGTTTTGCAAAGTGTTGGACGCCTCAAAGGCCTACTGGAACTTTGAGGTGACCCTGGATGGGATCATCCACATTCATAAGGATCAGCATAAACTGCTGTGCATACCTTCTATTGTTGTCGAGGGTCGCAGTGTCCGAGAGATAGTAATAGCTGAAGCCCACTCGCTGTTGGCCCACCTGGGCGCTAGGAAGACCCTCCTCTACTTACAGGATTTTGTTTGGTGGACCATGATGTGTCCGAGTACTGCGCCACCTGCATGACCTGTAAGAGGAGTAAACCTTCCAATCAAAAACCATATGGATTGCTTCACCCCTTGCAGGTACCCACGCAGCCCTGGAAGGTTATCGGTATCGATTTTGTAGGCCCGCTGCCAGATTCGAGAGATAGAGATTCATCTTACAACACTATAGTTGTCATAATTGATTTACTCACTAGCATGGTGCATTTGGTAGCAGGCCGCGACATGTACACAGCCAGACAGGTTGCTGAACTTGTGTTTGCTGAAGTGTACAAGCATCATGGTCTACCCCGGGCTATTGTTAGCGATTGTGACTCATACTTCACTAGTGCATTCTGGACTCACTTACACAAGCTGATAGGAACTCAGCTTTGATTGTCCTCTACCTACCATCCCCAATCGGATGGAGCCACGGAAAAGGCGAACCGAACCATCATTCAGATGATTAGACAATGCATTGGACAGACCCAAAAGGATTGGGTGGCAAAACTCCCAGCAATCGAGTTTGCGATTAATTCGGCCTGATCAGAAACCACCGGTTATTTGTCAATTTGGGACGGATGCCTAGGCCATTTATTTGGAACGCAGCATTGTCAGGGGAATTTGCTGGCATATGCGTGTTTGCTCAGAGATTGAAGATCACCTTGATGGCCGCTCACAATTGTATATTGGCTGCGAGGGTCAAGCAGACCTGAAACGCAAATTGTCACTGTCAACCCTGTCCTTTCCAGAAGGATGATCTGGTATATGTTTCTACCAAGAACATGGCTTTCCCTAGAGGATTAGCCTGTAAATTAGTTCCAAAATATTTGGGCCCGTACCGCGTGATCAATGATTTTGGTAACTCCTCATTCCAGGTGGAGTTGCCTGCCTCCATGATTTGCAGAGGAATCAGGAACGTGTCCCACGCGTCTTTACTACGCATACACTGACCCAACGACGATAGGCTCTTTCCTGGCCGACTTGATGAGCAAGTCGTTGAATTTGAGACGGGCGAGTGGGCCGCAGAAAGAATTGTGGCGCACCACGTACTAAGAATAATTCCTTGTTTGAAGTATTGTGGAAAGCCAGGGACAAATTGTGGATGTCCCTCAAGCAGGTTCAGGAACTAAGATTGCTTGACCCCTATCTAGAGTTAAAGGGAGTCAATCATCTTAATGAATTGGGAGATGGAACGGGTCAACCTCCTAGCGATGACCCACAAATCTATCTGGGCCACATTAGCCGGGTTGACTTGAAAACCCAGGGGGGTGGCCGTAAAGAGCCATCCCCTCCAATTCACTCACTTAACTTCAGTCTCTACTGTCCACCTCTCTCATTGAACCTCTGCTCTCTTGCAATGGCTCCTTATTACCCCTCTGGCAACCGCTCCTCTCGCTTCCAGCGTTGTCTCCCTGCTATCCATGACCACCCATCGCTCCACCAAGGTTATCACCATCTGGAACAGTAGTAAGCCCAAGAAGCCTGCTATGTGTGTCCAGTCACTTCACCTTGGCCTCGTTATGATGTACGAGGGTCACGTCCATGAGACTCAGGGCCGCCCTTTGCAGTACAAACCCGCTGGCTACGACAACATCGCGGAAGCTATCAACAATGTGGATCATCATTACTGTGAGTTCCACATGGCCACTTACGATGTTGAGCGTAGTGTATGGAACACTCGGTCCATCCCCTTCCCCTGCAACTTCTTCCCTGTCAACTACCTCGACCCCCATCTTGAGCCACTGGTTACCACTGGTTTTATCATCCAGGATGGTGATCTCAACCAGCAGACCCTCGAGGACGCTCTTCAGGCATGGCGCGCTTCTTCAGGGTTGAATGTACAGACTTCTAGACATTATCAGGCTAGGAAGGCTAATAAACAAGGAAACCAAGCGCGGAGCGCCTTACCATTGGCCTTCCCCCTTCTGGGCTACCCAGGCTATCATTACTCCCATCCTGCTTCTGGGAACCATCGTGATGGTCACAATTATTGTCGTTCAGCCTCCCCTTCCTGTGGTCGCGACGGGTATGGTCGTTCACCCTCCCGTTATCGGCATGCTAGCCGCCACCCTTGTTCTCCTTCTCCTTGTGACTATGTCATACATAGCCGCACCCCCACTGGCTCTCCTGAGCCTGAGGCCTGCATCAAAAAGATCCGCAACCTCCCCTCAGCACCCATGGGCAGCCCCAAGACAAGCCAGGCTGGCGGACATCACGATGGTAAGGCTAAGACGGCCGTGGCTGCCATCAAACCCAAATCAATCCAGGCAGTTGCGGGCGAGGATGTCGTGATGAGGGATAGCACAATGTTTGACCCAAAGCTTGCCGAGGCCGAGCTCACTGACTTCATTGAGGATGGTGATGTGGAGCAGCCCTCTGAGACTTCTGTTGGAACCCCCAAGGGCGATGCTGACGCCGAAGGCAAAGAAGACGAAGAATAATTGCTTTGATGGGGTACTATTACCCACAGACTCAATCTCACATACTATCCTTAATTTTCCTTGTGTGTTTGCCTTCCCATAAACCCCACTAATTGGCACACTCTTTTGTTTCACCTTTTACTAGAAAAAGCCGTTCCACTCTTGCTGTCAGGGGACTACCCATTTGGGGCCTAGCTGCACCCATTTCCACATTTCTAGCCTTTAAAACATGTTTTCATGGTTTCTGGCCATGAAACTCAAGAGACACGATCTTGTGACGTGTCACGCATTTGTCACGTGACCGTGATTCGTAAATTTACGAAGTTTCTTTCTGCTTTTGGTAACTGGGTCACATGCTGGTCACATGACCCCTAAAACATGTTTCTACACTCTATTTTCAATGTTTTGGGTGTTTCTCTTGTTTGTGTGTGGCTTACATGTATTGTACAGTTAGTTCCCACGCTTCTAGAGCCATAGAAGCGTCAACCCTGGCTTAGAGAATCCTTAGACTTGTTCTCTTTGAATTTCCCTCTGCCAGGTTAGTAGTTCTGCACTTATCTGCATGTACAACACTCAATGCACTTTGGATTTCCCTCTGCCAGCTGTGTGATTGAGCCACAGCCTCCAGAGGTTGCCCTTACAGCAGAACAAGTCTCTCT